>JAGFPH010001825.1:100445-114564 GCA_018207615.1 Philaenus spumarius
AACCATGGGATCGAACTGTTCAGCAGTATGTTGAATTCAGATCATCCTATATACGTCAGAAAATTCAACTACATGCTGTAGCACGTTTCTTAAAGTAAGAATTGGATAACGATGAAGGTAAGAAACACAAATTTATTAATTCAAAAATATGTCTCTGAAGCTATTAACCGTATTGTGATCAAATTATTTGTTTCAAATTCTCCTCTTAAGAGATTATCATGTTTAAATCCCCAAAAAAATTGTCAAAGTATAATTGCAATTGCCGTGGCAAGTCCAAACAGATATTGTCCTCGATGAGTGAAACTTCTTCAGTTTGAGAAAGGTGATCAAAAAACCCAAGAAAAATCCATTTGTTTTAGTTTTTTTTTAAATTAATCTGATTCCACTGAAAAGATTTCTATATTTTCAACAGTTGAAAAAGTCATCAAATTAATTGAGAAAAATGAAAAACAAGCCTGTTCAAGAAAAAGTTATTGTTTTTACTGAAAACAATTGTTGATTCCTATTATTACCAAAATACTTTGTTTTTGTTTATGCGTTACACATGTGCTTTTATTAGTTGTCTTTATTTCAATTTTCAGCAAATATAAATTATTTAAAAAATTGCAAAACATATATAAAAAAATAGGGGTGGTTGAGGACGATTTTTAAAAATTAAAATTACGTATATTGTAGACATTATTTTCTTGTATATCTCTACGCTTAGTTACTTTTTAAATATTTAATACTCATGATTTTGTATAACTTTATAGTCCTAAGTAAATTTACGTTGATCATCATTAATTACTTTTATCACACGCTCACTTTTTAAAATTTTTATATTAAATTTAGTCACTCTTTTTACCATACAAACTGTTACAAGCCCCGAATACAGATCGATATTTTCATCGTACCTATAAGACGTTAAATAAGATGTTTTCGTTAAGTAGCTAATAGTTTCAATTCAAAACCACAAAACAAATAAGTCCACTTTCGATCTCTTTTATAACAGCGTTTGAGTTGAAATATTTACTTTAGGTTGTAAAATCAGTGTTGCTAAGTACTCGACATTTCTTTTGACATATTGTAAGCGTACATCACACGACTACGTACCTACTGGTAACAATGAAATGCATTTAATTTGTTTTTAAATATGTACTTAAAAAATTACTTTTTATACTTAACTGTATAAACTACGATTGAACTTTTATAAAAAATGTAATTTATTGTGTGTATGGATATAATTTAGACTCGAACAGTGGTTTGTTCCAAGACAACGGTTAAACCAATGTGAATTACTTTAAAATAATAAAAAAATGCTGTATTATTAAACAAGATATTATGCAATATTAAAACACAAAAATATTTTAGAATTATTTGTTGATTGATTATTAAATTTTTAAAACATAAATTACTCAAAACTAGTTGATTGGATTTAGTTAAAATGCAATAAGTTCTAATATAAAAATTTGTAATATTGATATCTTACTTGTCTTTTTCTTTCCTCTTGTTATTTTTTCATTTCCACCATTGTTTTTAAAGGGACTTTGTGAACACTATAATATGTGCACAGTAATTACTATCACAATCAGGATGCCTGTAAATGTTTAAAAAACTTATTATCAAATTACCCAAATATGAATAGATTACCTTTTGATTTTTTGTTTGTTTTTTTTTTGCGTAGTTATTAATCTAACCTCTACTTGAGCTACTATCCTTTTTATATTTAATGCATTTCTTTACAGAGGATGAGTATAATAGAGCAAAGTGCAAAGGAGTAACTAAACCCTTATCTACAAAACAAACCAAAAAAAACAAACTCCTTTACAAAGGTAGTTGTTTGTGCAAAATCTTGTGAGTCTAGAATTATTTGGAAAGACAAAACTAAATTTACTGTAGTATTATAGAAAAGATATCAGGTATTTTCCTGGTTATCAAAACTAATTTATTTAATTAGATGCAACTTTTGTAAAACTTGAATGTAAATAATTGATTGAGCATTACCATTTTGTAGGTAAAAGAATATTATTTTAGAGGTAAGAAATCACTTATAATTTCTATGCAGCATTTGTTTACTTAGGAAGATTTGGTTTGAAATATTTCAGAATCACATTGTTTATGCTAAGTTATAAATATGAATATGTCACTTATAATAATATGTACAGTTACTTCACACAACTAAGGTTTTGGTAAAGTTGTAACGGTAGTTTTGTAATATTATATACCAAAAAGTATTTAAATTACAATTATTTGAAATCTAATGCTGATTTATCTCTTTATTTATAAATGTATATTGTTTAACATGCCAAATAAAGCAATCATAAGGAAATCATTGTTGTTAAGTTTGTAATATTAATTAACCAAACAGATCGTGTATCCAATCCAAGAAAAACTCCAGCTTTAAACTGTATTTCAACCGGAAGGGTCGCCTTGAAGGGTTACACAGGTAAAACGATCTGTAACCGTCATCCTTATTATAATAAAACTGTAGCCCTTATCCGCATAAACTCTGATAGCGAGGCAGCACTTTTGGCCTTGACAAGCCACAACTATATCTCTAAACCATGAGCAAAATTAACAAATTTAATCTGTTTTGGGTCCCAATACTTAAGGTGTAACTGGGAATGAAGAGGCAGATTGGTGTACCAAATTAGGTAGATCGTAATTGTGCAGAGCTAAAATGATATTTCATTGTGGATAGGTCCCGTAATCACTGATATATAATAAGTTAATAATAAAATATTACCTTTTATGTCCGTCAAGTGATCCACTGAATTTTTTGAATCATACTTTGCACAGTGAATTAGCTAAAAACAATGTCACCTTAACTTGCTCCACAAACAATAAATTACAGACAAAATTACAACATAAAGTTTGTATCAAAAACTTAGCTGAGTGTACCGGAGTTTACAAATTAAATTGTGACGACTGTCCTAAATATTATATAGGACAAACCGGTCGTTCGTTTGGGAACAGATTCGAGGAACATTTGCCGAAATCTGAACCTACTTCAATAACATCTAATTTTGCTGCACACCTAATTGACTCTGATCATAAATACACGGACTTACAAACTGACATGGAGGTATTAAAATGTTGTGCTAAAAGTAAATACATGAGTGTATTTAAGATTTATAAGGCAGTAAAAATGGAACCGCATAATGTCCTTCCTAAATGATAAGTTATTGTTTAATTCCAACTTAATATTTGACACTGCATTGAAAGTACCCAATGACTTTATACAGGGTGTTTACAAACTCCCTGGACAAATGTTGTGTATTTGTTCCTTAGGTCAAGACAATCAAAAAACGTCATATAAACATGGGTCTGACATGCCTAGTTTTCTGTCTGTTCGTCTGTTCGTGTTTTTTTACAAATTATTTAATAACTTGAGTACTATTTTAGATAGAAACTTCAAATTTGGCACGAACGTGTACCTTGGTAGGTCAAACAAGTGTATAAAATTTCGTTACGATATCTTAAACAGTTTCAGGATGGCGGCCATTTAAAATCTTTGATGTTAAATTTCACGAAAACCGTAATTTTTATAAAAAAATGTTAAAATCATACTTTACTTGCTACAATCGGATAATAAATAACTGAGTAATGAGACATTTACTGAAATAAATATCATACAAAATTTGCACTAAACAACAATTTGCCATGTACAGTTGTTACGTAATTAGGTAAATGTCCAAACTTCGAAAAGTAATAACTTGTGATGAAACCTGGATCTTTGACTGTGATCTGGAGACCAAAAGCTAGTCAGTGCATTGGAAGACGCATTCATTACTAAGAATTAAAAACAGGTTTTTCGAAGCAAGTCAAAATTCAAAGTCGTGCTCATCGGTTTTTCAATATCAATTTTTGGAAGAATATGTTCCAGAAGAAAGAGTCAGGAAAAACTGTCACAAAACCCTATAAAAATGATTTAATTCTTCGCCAAGAAAATTATCCTACTCGCACAGTATTTTTTTAAATCAGTTTTTGACCAAAATGAACATTTCTACTCTCGAACGTCCTCCATAATCGCCCGGTTTAGCACAGCACAACTTTAAAAGTTAAATTAGTGCTTAAAGAAATATGTTTTGAATCCGTTGATGTAAAGAAGAAAACAGCTGACAGAAATTGATTTTCTCCATGCCTTTGAACAGTGGAAAACAAGACTGCAGCGAGGTAATAGTGCAAATGAAGGAGACAAGCATTAAGTTTTTAACCCGTTCCGTGCTGAGCACGGTTAAGGGCGCAAAAAATTTCAATCGCCATGACTGAGCGCGGCTTTAACCGCACGTGCGCTTATTCATTTTAAATTGGAAAAGAGGGGACTTAGTCATTGGCTATGGCCATATTTCGTACCTCAGTAGTTAGTAGAGACCCTTCTACGAGTACTGTTTTCAATACACAATGCATTGCTTGCTTCGCACACCAATTGTAAGCCTATATGCTATGGACGCACATGTGTGTCCGCTTTAAAATATTAGTGATTATTACGTAGAAAGGTTAAAAAATGAAGTAATTTCTACTCATTTAGACTATAAATATACAAAATAGAAGGTGAGCTCCTAGCATAGGAAATACGAAATTTGCGTAGCAGTGAACGTGTTAAGGAGTACCCTCCCCTCCTTCGGCGTAAGGAGTCCAGGGATATTTTTAACTCCCCAAGAAAACTTAAAATTTGGGAAGCCAAGTTGTTGTTCAGGTAAAATATTAACCCACACAGCATCGAGTCTGTACCTTTACACCGTCAGTGAATACACAAAGACCTATAACACTCCTAGAAGCCGCACCAAGTGGTGACCCAGCAGCTCATGCTTGAACTCTTGTAAATAATAATTTTTTTTTTTTTTTTTTGGTTTAACGTCCTGCTGTTTTGCACTTAAGGCTAATGAAGACGGGACCTACAGTTTTACGTGGAATCCGAACCACAGCCAACGATGTCTGTTAATGTAAATAATAAAATAAGTAAATGTAAAATCAAACGGCACATAACATTTAAAACATATTTTAGTGCTAACCTCTTTAAAGAAAAATACCTGACTATAATTAATTATATACATATTTTTTTTCCTTCCCCGGGGCTAGGGGGGGGGGCGTGCCCCCCCCCCCCCCTCTGCCCATAGGTATGGGCACCCATGCTACAAAGAAAGTTACAGGCGTTCAAAAAGTTTTCGACCATTCTGCCATTATTTTCAGAATTTAAGGTAAGTTATTAATTTAAATCAATGATTTTTATCACTTCTATTCATATCATAAGATATTTCACCATATTAGTGAAAAATAAATTTAAAAACAAAGAAATTACGTCTTAACACTTAATTTTTTTGCTTTGTCCTCATTTTATCTTTTTCTCTTGGTTTATGAATGATTAGTATGTTAATATAAATGTAAATTAATATATTATATACATTTTTGAAATATTTTCGTAATGGTTCGTAGTAGAGGAGGAAAGCGAGAAATCTAAAAATAAAGAACTTACGTCTTAACACTTCATTTTTCGCTTTGTCCTCATTTTATATTTTTCTTTTGGTGTATTAATAATTAGTATTTTTATATAAATCTAATTTAATATATTATGTACATTTTATTATTCCAATAAAAAACTTATTTAGAAAAAGAAAAATTTACTATCATAAAATAACATAAACAAATTAATTTTGTGTCATTGCTATTTTTATAATTTACGAATTGTGTTATAACAAACACATCCAGGTTTTACTAGCACTTGTTTTCAAAAATAAATAAAAAATCATTCACTAATATAATTAATTTTCATTATTGACATTTTTCATTAAATAAATGTGTTTTACGTAAAAATATTTTTTATTTTTATTATTCAGAAAAGGTTTTATAACTTATTCAAAGTGATTCACAAAAAATGGGAATGAAATGAATAGATTTTATTATGCGGTTATACCCGCGCTCAATCATAGGTCGAACGCGTCAAGACCAATGACTGACGCGGTTAAAGCACAAGCTCGATCCAATTTGCTAATAGGACCTTAAAATGGCGTAGCACGGAAGGTGTTAATACATATAAATAAAGTTGAGTTATTTAATCAGTTTCGTTAGGGTATGTAATAGGTATACATCATATATCATTCTTTTATTAAATTGTTGATCTAATGTATAATTGCAGCTAACAAAAATCGGTTACTGTAGGCAATACACTTTTAAATATATGCCAGAAAATGAAAACTTTTGTTTGACGTATTTAATTCTGTTTTAATCTAGGGTTGAACATCTGTTTCTTTCTTTTTTATGAAGAGATCCTGGTGTTGACGCGGATTCGACTATGTAATTAATAAAAATCTATAGATCTAATCAAAAGTGCCTGTTAGTGGGACAAGCTACTGTATAAGCTTGAGGGAAAATGAGAGAGAGACGGAGCGAGGTAAAAAAGGTCATGAAAAAACCTCTGTTGCATGTTTGAACCTGCTGAAAAGTGTGACATGATTGTGAAAAGGTTTGACACTGTTGAATGTTAAAATTTTAAAATATCTTGCTTCTCTCGACACAAAACTGTATTTGATTGGGTAAGAAATCCTTTCTTATTTATACTGCATGTGACAATGTAATCTTAAGTACCAAAGAAGAATTGGCTGATATTACACTCGATTCCACGTTTACCGTGCAATACAGAGCGCCCGTATGACATGTTATCCAAGCGACAGTCTCAGCGATACTAGCCGACTAAAAAACATCAGCTCCCATGCAACGCTTGGGCAGTTGACGCAACCCGCATCAAAATAACCGTGATGTTCCCAGTAACGGTAGTAGCACGTCTATCTCCCGTAAGACCTGTACTGCATGGTGAACGTGGAATTGAGTGTAGGAATGACCGCTATGTAAAAAGTAAAGTTCACAAAACTGAAGGAATTAAGAAAATTTAAAAAAAAGAAACCTGACTTAACACCATTTGGCTGCCTATAACTCACGAACATACAAAAAGGCCATGAAGACACTGCTTCCATTTTCAATATCTTACATTTGCTAGGTAAGCCTTTTCCTTAATTAACCAGATCGAATCTAGAAACAAATATCTCAATTCATATGGTAGAACTTATAGTCAGGTGATAGTCAGATAGACAACAACGGAAAATAATGAACCCACCGAACCCATGTGTCCCATTAACAATAATGTATATTATTTTTGGTGATACTAAAATAAGGACAAAAGATTATTATCCTTCTATTGTATTTTTGTTTTTATTTATTATTTTTTGCTTACGAAAATACAATTATTATTAAAAGTTATTCAGTTTGGTGAAAGAAGAGTGAAGAAACTAAATTCTCCTACTGATATTATTGATTTTAACCCTTTGCCGCCTGACGGTACTTTTAAGTACCACCCAATTTAACTGCCTTTATAAAAGGTAACAGTGGCTTTATCTACAAGTTGAGCCATGGAGGTACTTTAGAGTACCATTGCAGGTCTGTAAAACATAAGGTCTACACCTAGTTTCAACATATGCCACCAGAAAGCAGGACTTGCTTGGCTAGTGCTTGCTTTCAATTGACAATTTATATGGTGTGATGTCCCCAATTTTTTAAAACATGTTCTAGTCTTTCATTTGTCAGTATTTTGTATTAAAAGTTTAGCATATTGCTTTAAATTAATTACTTAACTTAATAAGAACTGATCTAAGTTATTATTATAAACCTCTCACACATACAAATTAGACAGATTAAAACTTAAGAGCAACCAAGCAAACTTCCAATAACCGCTCCTAGATGGTGCTGACAAACTATCTTTTACTTTACACGGAATATTTATAACGATAGTAAAGTAACTGAAGTTTTGTTAATTTGTCATTTTTATTTCATGAAGCCGTAGTCTAGTGGTAACGAAGCGTCTTTCTGATCACAAGATGCCGAGTTCGAATATAGGCTAGGGAGACCAGATATCTAATCATATCTGTGGTTTGAGGGTAGGAGGGCGGAAGTAAAGCAAACGGTGGTTGGCTCGTTTCCAAGCTGACGGGATATGACTAGATATCTGGTCTCCGGGTGGGGTTGTTTTGCGAAATTTTACTAAGGTATTTATATATATATATATATATATAATTACTAAAAAAAACCAGTAAAAAAAATAAAAAAATATTTTTTACCTTAGTTAATCACAAAAATAAAGAAATATATAGTTTTTTCAAATTTTATCACTTCTTGGTCCTCAAAGGGTTAATGGTATGTTTTATTATTACCGTTAGCGTTATATTAAGCCAATCATAGTTCATTTTAATGCTATAAACGGGGAAACTATGGTAGGCTAATTCTTAATTTAATAACTATTTTTTAAGTATTGGTGTGACATGTCTAATTATTTGTAGTGTGCCGTGAACTAAAAAAGTTTGGGAAACACTGGTTTCGGGTGTCACATAGGTTCATCAGTGTTTACTCTTTATTCCTAAAATTATAACAATTAACTTTATTCTTTATTCAAATGGCAAATTTTTAATAAAATACATTGAATTATCTAAAAACCCAGAGTACTATTCAGAGTCATTACAAATTTTACTATATAGGCTACTATGTACCCGATCCCGATCAAAATGTAAATATAGAAAGAGTAAACTAATGTATGAACTGTTTTGTCTAATTATAAACAAAGTAGTGTTAGTAATTTGATATTTTAAAACATAATAAATAAACCATTGTTAAAAAAGATTAGATCTACTGAAAAGTATAGTTAGAATAAATTAATGCAGTGAATAATAAACTGCTTCTAGATGCTTTAAACAGAACCTTTTGATATCACCTTGCAGGACCTAAACCTCAAATTGTCTCTCTGCAAAAAGTTTCCGTGGAAAAACAAATGAAATTCTAAAAGATTACCTAAAAGTTTATCTAAATCTAAACCTTAGATTACCTATTTTTTTGTTAAAATTGAATATAAACTTCATAAAAGTTAAATGAACTACTTATATTTTAATCGTAGGCCTACAGTCATTTTTCGCAAGTTTAATTAAGGTTATTTATTTGTGACATTTAAAATAAAAATATGTTGTTATTATTATCCATGTGTTACTTTTGGTTATTATGGGTTCGTATTTATTTCAATTGTATCGACCTATCATACAAATGTAATTGTATAAATACAATTGATTAAAACTCTAGAAATATCTGGCGACGGAACTTGTAATGCTGCAATTTTGTTTGATCAGTTAGTTGGGATAAAAGTGAAAGTAGATAAAGTCGCGTCACGACTAGAACCGGTAATATCACTTTCTGTAACACGTGAAGTGAAGGTATAATATGTTCATAAATCATAACTGGACGACTTTATTTATATTCTCTAACTAATTTCCACCAGTGAAACTATAATTTTTGTTCTTTGAGATCACTGGCCACACTTTAATTTGTATTCTAATTTTAGTGATTCAACAATTCATTACGTGGAAGAATTTAATTTGAGAATAAATTGGTTTATTTGGATATCTGAATTTATATTACTTCACACAATTTGTATTTTCTTTATTGGCTACATACATTAAATGAATGTCCAACTGATATTACATTCAGTTAGTTTTATTTTACTTTGTTTTAATAATTTTTCACATTTGACGCTTTAAATCCAGAAGGAAACGTTTGTGTAATAAATAATAAAAGTAATAATTCGGATACAAAGCAGTCCCTTGAAAGGCTGGAAATAGTAAAGTCGTTTGAGTCATAGTTGTACCGTACCCTTATAATAGTGGAACAGATGTAAACAGAAAAACAGTTGCGTTCGATTGTCACTGTCCGCACTACCGTATACTGTTGTGTGGCGCCATCTAGGCGATACAGTGATACACAGATCAAAGTAGTATTACAACTTACAAGACAAGACACCAAGTGTTATTTGTTTCAATTAAATATAAGGTAACAGTGATTGTGTCAGTTTTTTTTGCGGAAATATCACAAAAATGGCGTTAAAAAGACGTAAGTTTAATAATTACACTTATTTATCCATAATTTAAATTACCTCTACCTTATTTTTTTTATTTTCTAGGTAAACATTTCAAACTGTCAAACATTTGTTTACTTTTAGAATTTAGGCTATGTTTTCTTGTTTTCATTAGCACGCACAATAAAGATTACATTTATTACTGTTGCTATGGTCAAGTGATGCTGATAATACTTAGAATTTTGAAATAATTTTGAAAAATTTTGCCTTTTATGTTGATGAAAGTTCAAATTGTCTGAAGGTCTACGTTACAAATAGGCCCAAATAAAATCATCCAAGCAATAATAAAATATTGTTTACGAGGTCTATATTGATTGAAGCAGCAGAAAGATCGGGATATGTATAAATTTACATTATTGCATATCTAGTCTGTAACCACAGTATGTTTACCAGCATTCAAAATTCTATAGTGCATAGTGCTTAGGTTGGCAGCACTACTCTGTTTCCTAAAGAAAGTCCTAAAGTAAATTTACACCCAGCTGACATGTTTTTTAGTATTATCAGAGTTCTATACAATTTAAAGGCGCGAATTTACTATACGACCCTATGCTAACAGAAATGCAAGAATAAAAAACATAGCCTGAAGTTCTAACTTATAGTCTTTAGTCACAGTATGTTTGCCTGTATTCAACATTTAATAATAGAACGTAAAACAAGATCGTCGTTTGCAAAAATATCAGCCGAAAGTCGTACAGCCTAGTAAATTTACGCCAATTTAAAAATGGAGTTCCAGAGTTAAAAGGATGTAACATTTTAGACTACCACGACTTTTATTGCAATCTAAAAAAACCTGAATTAAACTAACTTACAGCCTCTAGTCCCAACAAGTCACTACTTGTATTCTAAAAGTTCGTCGAAAAGAAACACATTTTAACGACAATGTCCTCATTTTCAGTGATGTACTACAGATCCCGGCGCGAATGCTGGCACTTGGACTATGGGCTACTAACCGTACTAAAAACATCAGTATTCCCATCGCGGGTAGATAAACCAGTTCCTGTTCCAATTTTATGTGATTATCTCTAGAAAAACAAACATAAATACCGTAATGTAATTAAATTTAAAATTACTTTTCTAACCCTTTCAAGGGTGAGGTGACACCACCAGTTCGTCGGAAAAATGAATCACATTAGAAAGCGGCGTGGGAAAATGTTTTTTGTCTCCACTTACGCCTTTCCCCACACCCATCGCCCATCACGCTAGGGCAAGGTCAAGTGCCAGCATTCGATATCTGTACTACAATAATCAAACTACAACTTAATATAGTTATATATCTTATTATAACAATCTTACATCACTGAAGATGGCGACATTGTGGTTGAAACGCATTTGAGTAAATTAATGTTTTATTTGTGATTCTGTGTTCGAGTTTTATTCTATCAAGTTTGTCTTCGCGTAGGCTAAGAAAAAATAAAGTAACATACACTTTTGTCTTTTTCTTTAAAAAAATCAAGTGCTCGGTTGATAAAAATAGTAGGCTACTATGTATAGTCTAATCTTCAAGTTTATTATCACCTATCAAGTAGGCCTATTTATTTGAAATACTATTAAAAATTTATCCATCTTTACGGTACAAAATTTATATAAAAATAATTATAATATAGAAATACTGTTCTATCTGTGCCAATATTTATCAGTCCAGTTTCAAAAGTTTAGGCTTAGAAACATTTGCAAGAATCCAATATTGTCTTTATTTGTGCTGATTCCACAAAGTAACATGTAGGCTATATAGGTACATTTTTATTTCCTATTGTTAACACAACTATCATAGTCTTTGTCCTTCATTTGTCTAGCTTTACAGTAGTGATGACATTTTAAAGGAATGTGTTTTTAGTTTTCCAAATGTAGAACTGAGTGGGAAATTAAAATTGCTTCAATTGGACCCTTTTTATAATCTTCCAACTGATGTACCTCAAAATCCTAAAAGTAGGACTACAAATAATAATACAATAAGTTATTATACAATTTGTGTTAAAATGATAAGTTTTGGTAATATACCAGACAAATCCTTTTCAAATTCATTAGATTTTAACAATTTGTTAGGTAAGTTACTGTACGAAATTCACAAATAAATTTACTTTAAAAAATAATGGTTAGCCTATTAGGAAGATTTACTTTTGATGGAAACAGTGCAAAATGCTAAAAAACGCTTGCTGCAACCATTTGACGAATTCAGCTACTCCATAGGTATGGAAAAACTAAAATAATTTGTCACAAATTTACAAAAATTACACTAGCCTAACACTTAAGTTTCTAACTGTCTGGCTCATTCATCAATACAAATTCTTACTTCTGGATGAGATAAGAAACTTAAAATTTGCCAAATTTACAGCTTTTAGATTGAAACCGTTGTTCAAATTTAAAATTGGTGTAGTCCTGTTTTTAAAGGTCTACTTTGTTAGTTCCATTGTTTAAACATCTTGTAAATTCTATTAATTTGTTTGAAGGCGTAAACTCCACTGTGGGTTGAGGGCGTTACCCAGTGAACGAAATGAGCCATAAGATTATCAATTCAACAATTCTTTTTACATGTTTATTCACTTTACTGCATTGTCAACGATTATTAAAAACATTTTTTAAATAAACTTAAGTATCAAATCACAAATAATGAACTTCTTGCAACATCACCACATATAATTTTTGATTGGTGTAGCCAAATCCGATTTATGTACGGATAAATTCATATATTTGATGTTTACGTGTTCCATACTAGTTTTGAAACCGCTGAAACAATTTTGACAAATATAGTGTAATTAGATTCGTCTCACCAACGCAAGTGTTACACTATTCGGGATAACAGTAAAATCATAATTGCACATTATATATATACCGTAGCCTATAGTTGTTGAACAAAAACACTTCAATTAAACAATAGGGATGTCCACTACACATTTTTGTAGGGACTTTCACTTTGAAGGTGCAGCTATACAATCCAAGTATAAAATGTTATACCGGTACCAGGTGTCTTAAAAGTCCCACCCTCCCACTTTAACTTTTGTGTTTGTTAAAACAAACAAATATCCTTTGGGGAACGATACTAACTTAGCCCAAACTATCTTTTGAAGCAATCGGAAATTTTGAGTGTCCCCTAAAAATGGGGGATTTTGGGGGCAACTCAACATTTTTAAATGGGAAGTATGGTCATGTGATACCTCATTTTATAGGTCTGTTTAAGACTAGGAAAATGACACAAAGAAAATAAAAATCGGACCACCCAAAACAAAATGGCGGCCCTAAACGTGTCGAAATAAATCAACATAAAGTTGCTAAGAACTCTAAAAACTCTTCCTTTTCGAGTAATAGCAACTTTATGTCGATTTATTTCAACACGTTTTGGGCCGCCATTTTGTTTTGGTTAATCCGATTTTTATTTTATTTATGTCATTTTCCTAGCCTTAAATAGACCTTTAAAATAAGGTCACATGACCATACTTCCAATTTAAAAATTTTGAGTTGCTCCCAAAATCCCCCATTTTTAGGGGACACTCGAAATTTCCGATTGCTTCAAAAGTACTTTGGGCTAAGTTAGTATCGTTCCCTAAAGGATATTTGTTTTGTTTTAAGAAACACAAAAGTTAAAGGGGGAGGGTGGGACTTTTAAGACACCTGGTATATATAGTTAAGCAAAAAAATTATACTATAAGGTTTGATTTTAAAATATTAAAAAACTTAACACTATAATTGCGTTTTAGATAATTTGTTAATTGTTAATTAGGCAGGCCTTTGTACATAAAATGTAACTTGTGAAGTCCACATAAAAAAGACAAATTTCCTTATAGGCTAGTTTGAAATAAATATTTGTTTAAAAGAATGTACTGTATAAAAAAGTCCCAGGATAATTGAATATTTGAAGCATTTTTTATTTGCACTAAATCATATTTTTAAGGGAGTTTTCAAAGAAGTTTTTTTCTGGTTTTGTTTAAAAATAAGCAAAGTTGTAACTTACATTTTACAGTTTAAAGCGGAACCACTAGGTACGGTACTGGGTGAAATTCCATTCATTTGGTACAATTTACTTTTTTTTACGAAAAATAACAAGTATAAATAGGCTACGTACCTATCTATATATATAAAAGCCAAAACCCACTGACTCACTGACTCATCACGATTTCTTAAAAACTACCAAACGGATTGGAATGAAATTTGGTATGTAGCTTCCTATAGGGTCATAGGTGCTCACTAAGAAAGGGTTTGAAA
>JAGFPH010001825.1:114964-131723 GCA_018207615.1 Philaenus spumarius
GCCCCCCCTGCCCATAGGTATGGGCGCCCATGTTAGTCAGAAACATTCATTTGACTACGGTACAACATTTTAAAATATGTTCATCTCGATTATTATTGTTATCTTTTTGAAACTATTATTACTTTTGGGTAGTTTTGTTTCTGTAAATGTTTTTTACACAAAAATTATACGAACTTCCAGTTGCAAATGTCTGCTCAATACATTGCCAACGATGGAAATAAAATAGAAATTTATCATTCTTAGTTTGGTATTTCATTAATTAACACAGTTTCATAAGTATTTTTATAATCTATTAATAGAACACCAAAATAAAAAAATCTTCAATTGTTTCTTTTCCTAATCTTGGTGAAGTTGTTTTATCTAAAGTACCACTAGCTTTTATAGTTTGCAAAATGTAAGTTGCATCACTATCTTAATTTCTGATAGAATTCATATAAAAGCCACCATTTTAAATTTGAATATGAATTTAAAAAAAATCCTAAATAAGAAAGATTTCCTAATGCTTCAAATTTTCCACATGTTATACAAATTTATTCAAAACCGTTTGACATTTGTGAAATAACTTAATACTGAGAATATGAAGTATTTCCTTTAATTAATAGTGCACAATTGTCCAGGATTTTCAAATAGGGCCTACTTGAATCATTTTACGTATTATGCTTTCGATTTTCTATTTTTGAAAATAAAAATGGTACAAACATATCGATTAATTTAGTGATATTTGAATTATCTGCATAGTCAGTTCAATTAGTTTTTGCTATGTTTCCTGAAATATAAAATTGAAATTGGAAACTGCAAAAACATCCAGAAAATCAAAATAGTTTTGTCGTTTTATGTTTTGAATGTAATTTACACTTGTGCCTATTTCAGCTTAGGCGTAGGAAAGCACTTAATGCTAATTAGACGTTCTTAAAGTTGTTCCTTTTATCTGAATTATTTTTTCGTAAACTAGTTTTTGTTCGTTTAACTTCATTATGATATTCTTCTTTCAAGGTAAAACAAAACATTACGTGTTTCAGTGACGAGTTGCCCTCCAAAGTAGTCGAGTCCAGTCTTTCGCTTTATTCACTTACAATTTTGGCTTTGTGCTTCTGTTACTAATAAGTTTGAATTTGTAAAATAGTGTTGTAATTCACTGTAGTTTTGGTGATCGGTTTTAAAAGAGTGTTTATTTCCCGTCGATGCTTCTAAATTAATTGGATTTTATCGGAATGGTATTTCACCAGTAGTCGAAAACTTTCTAATAGTAAGAAATTGTTTCTCAACTTGCCATATTCCGGAGGTAAATATTTTAAGTTGAACTATTAAAAAAATATGAATCGTATAAAGAAAAATTAATATAATTTATTTTCGTGTGAATGTAATTCTTATCAAAATTAGGTGATACATTTTAGTGTAACATTTATAGAATACTAAAAGAACATCGCTATCATTCAGGATTCCATTCTGAACAATTTTCACTATCAATCAATTTTGGGTTTTATTAAAATTTTAGTTACAGTAAATAATGTTGTATTTAAAGGTATAAATACTGAAATACGTTAATAGCCTATTACTGATAATCCGTATAACTTATAAAAAAATATAAATGCTGTATGGTAACTTACTGTTGTGTGGGGGAAGGTCGTGCTTTAAGGATATAAAATTTGTGTATAGAATTTTATGATATTTAGTTTTCAAGATATCCTTGTGGTGTTAGAGCATTATTTGTGGTAAACAAAACCATTTTGTAAGGAATGGCTTGGTTCGCAGTTTTCAAAATATTCCAGAAAAAAGTTTTTAAAAAGCTAATTCCACTTTCTCTATTTTCAAAAGTAGTAAGTAATGTTTAGAAGACTGCCAGTTGTGTTATACAGGAAAACTATAGCAGAACTAGGTTTTGTAGTTAAACAAACCAATGTGCCTTCTGTATCGGTCTCATTTTGCAAGTTTTACTACCGTTGTTCGTTATGAATTACAACTTCAGTGCAGAACCCTCTTGGACAGGTCAACCCCACACTCTTCCGTTTGTTTTATGGACTTGGATAATTTGAAATACAGTAGAACCCCTCTTAACCGGCCTCGGATCAATCGGTCCTCGGCTTAACCGGCCTATTTCAAGAAACAACAAAATCAAATATATTAACTGGCCGAAGTCTCAAACATCGATTATTTGACGGACATTTCGGGATGACGCAATGTTATTTGTGCTACTGTATGTTTTAATGTTGTGGCAGGGAAAAGGGGGGAGGAGGAGCGTAACAAAGGAAGCCGCCTTGTCGATTGATTCTTGCCGCGGAAGCAAGAGGGGGGATCAAATCTTGCTTCCCACGGCAACTGTATTATTATTATTTCTTGGAATCAATTAACCAAGCGGCATCCTTTGTTTCTCTTTCTTCATCTGTTTATTTCTCGGAGGCAGGGGAGAAAAGGAGGCGAGGGAAGTTAAAATGTTTACATGTAATTTGTTAGTGTTTGTTTGTGTGTGTATGTACAGTACATATAATAAAATCAGTTGCAATAACGTCTTATTTCCTTTATTATTTATGAAATATGTACTGTAGGTTATTTTTGAACTAAAATCTATTTTTTACGGGAACCTCGGATCAACCGGCCAAACTCGTAACCGACCAGGGTCTCGGTCCCGACCTGACCGGTTAAGAGGGGTTCTACTGTATGAACAAATTATAATGTCTATGTTTTCAAATATTTTTAATATTAATATAGTATTAGAAAATCGAGGCATTTTCAAAATTTTGATTCCATTTATGTAATGCTCAGAAAAGTAAATAATTCACCATTTTGAATTTGTTGAACCTAGAGTACTTTCGGAAGATAGCAATACTGACCAAGGTAAAATGATCTTGTAAACATACAGGGTGGTTATAAATTATTGTACACATTTTAAGATTGAATAAATAAATAACCAATCGACTTAAAAACATGGAAATTGTTTTATTAAATAGCAAATTTAAAACAGTTTTATTACCAATGAAGGACAAAAAGATTACTGTTACTCATACTTTTACAAGGAAACTAAACTAATTCCACGTGCTCTCCGAGGTTTGCACGCAAAGTTTGTAGTCTAAATTCAACCTCACACCATGTGTTTCTGAGCATTGCTGGAGTTATGCTTCCAATAACCTCTCGAACTCTATTCTTGAGTTCCTTAATATCTTGAACTTTTTTGGCGAAGACTCTGTCCTTGACATAGCCCCACAAAAAAAAGTCTAAGGGTGTAATGTCTGGGGAACGTGGAGGCCAAGGAATTGGACCATCCCGTCCAATCCAACGACCAGGAAACGTGTTATTTAGGTAGTCACGTACTATCTTACCCCAGTGTGGAGGGGCACCATCTTGCTGCCAGTAAACATTTGGTTGTCTATGCTCAATTTGCGGTGTTGCAAAAAGTTCAAGCATGTCGAGGTATACCTCTTTAGTGACTGTCGGTTCTGCGAAGAAAAAGGGTCCTATCACTTCATCTATAGCCAATGCACACCAAACGTTTATTTTAGGGCTGTCTCTTGTTCTCGAACATTATGAGGATTTTCAGTACCCCAAATCCTACAATTGTGTCTATTCACCTTACCAGAAACATGAAAGGTTGCTTCATCAGAAAAAATTACTTTTTTCAAGAAATTGCTTTCTCCAATGTTTATTGTTTGTTCTTCGAGGTCAAGTAATCTAACAGCAAAATCGTAGCGTCGAGGTTTATCGTTAGGTTTTAGTTCATGTAATAACTGAATTTTGTATGGATGGAGCTTAAGGTGTTTGTGCAAAATTTTTAAGACTGTTGATCGAGGTAATCCTAATTCCAAACTTGCACGCCGAGTAGACTTACCAGGGCTCCTCGTAAACAATTCTCTTACTTGATCAACAATAGCTTCAGAAACTGGAGGTCTACCAGCACCTTTTCTATGTTGGACACTTCCCGTCTGTTCAAACTGCCTATACCAGCGTTTTATAGAATTGTTACTCGGAGGATTGCGGCCATACTCTAAACGAAACCTTCTTTGAACAGTTATTACAGATCTGCTTTCATTAAACCAAAGAACACACCTTGCTTTTTCTTGCACACTAGCCATTTTGATACTGAGGTTAGCTTAGTGTTTGTTTAGTCAACTGTAATTAACAGCTGGTGTGGAAAGATCCATTGTTGACCAGCTGACTATGTCACAACACAAGTCATTAAGAAGAATCATACCTTACACCCACAGTTTAAGTGACATTTTTACTTTCTTTTTATAACTACTTTTTATAATTATTGTAATGTGTACAATTATTAATTTTCAGTCAGTATATAAAACTGTTTTAAATTTGCAATTTAATAAAACAATTCCCATGTTTTTAAGTCGATTGGTTATTTATTTATTCAATCTTAAAATGTGTACAATAATTTATAACCACCCTGTATATATTATATACATATATATACCCTCTATGATTTTGCGGGCTTAGCATATGACCTACCTTTACATTTGAAATTGTTAACCCCCTCAAGCCCCCCAAAATCATAGAGTTTCAGATAACTTATGTCAAAAAATGTGTCCTATTATGCAACACAATATATATTACCAGGTGTCTTAAAAGTCCCACCCCCCACCTTTAACTTTGTGTTTGTTAAAACAAACAAATAACCTTTGGGGAACGATACTAACTTAGACCAAAGTATCTTTTGAAGCAATCAGAAATTTTGAGTGTCCCCTAAAAATGGGGGATTTTAGGGGCAACTCAAAATTTTTAAATGGGAAGTATGGTCATGTGATACCTCATTTCAAAGGTCTATTTAAGACTAGGAAAATGACATAAATAAAATAAAAATTGGACTACCCAAAACAAAATGGCGGCCCTAAACGTGTTGAATTAAATCGGCATAAAGTTGCTAATATCTCGAAAAGGAAGAGTTTTTAGAACAAATTTCAAGAGACAAAAATGTTTATTTCAAAGTGCTTGACCTAAAAAGTTGCTTTCAAATCGATTTCGTAAATTTTAAGTCAACTCCTGCATCTCAGAAAATTTTGTAAAAAATAAAATTTACGAAAGAAACTTTTTAGGTCAAACATTTTGAAATAAACAAACATTTTTTGTCTTTTGAAAGTTTTTCTAAAAACTCTTCCTTTTCGAGATATTAGCAACTTTATTTCGATTTATTTCAACACGTTTAGGGCCGCCATTTTGTTTTGGGTAATCCGATTTTTATTTTCTTTATGCCATTTTCCTAGTCTTAAATAGACCTTTAAAATGAGGTATCACATGACCATACTTCCCATTTAAAAATTTTGACTTGCCCCCAAAATCCCCACTTTTAGGGTACACTCAAAATTTCCGATTACTTCAAAAGATACTTTGGGCTAGGTTAGTATCGTTTCCCAAAGGATATTTGTAACAAAAGTTAAAGGGGGGGGGGGACTTTTAAGACACCTGGTATACAAAGTTTTGTTAACTTATTTTTAGTAACAAAAATAATAAAGGGAGTCAAAGGGACTTTATGAACACTCTGTCATATATACGGTATATTTCAATAACACCACTGAACATGCATTCAGTGATACTGATGGTAAGATATGAGTAACATGTCAAGACTCATTTTATTTTATGTGTGGAAACTGAGGTATTTTAAAAAGAAAATTTAATTTGAATGTATATACTAAAGTACTGCATTTGAATAAAATATTATCAATTTTGAATCCTAATTAAATTTATAAATTTTATGTACTTTTTGTTTTACGGTGTTTAAAAAAAAATATGTTCCTAAAATACATAAAAGTGAAAGTTGACATGTTTTTAAATAATAGGCTAAATCGTAAAAAGTAAACATAGATTTTTTATACAAATTTGAAATACCGGTATTTGGAAGTTATAAATGTGTGTTTTTTTTTTATATGTTTCCAAAACTTATCATTATACGACGTTATAATTTCTATATTGATTTTTGTACAGATTTTACATGCCTCATAAAGACAATTTTGGGATCAGACACATTTTTACTCAACTACCAGCAATATCAGCATTTTTATGCAATTTCAATGACCTAGATCCGACAATACTCAATTCAATGGGGCAGTGGAAAAAATCATTTTAGTTTTATTTTCCACCCTTAAAATCTAACGCTTTTCAATTTAGAGGAAGGATCCTCAAAAATATTTTTGTTATATTTTATATTTGAGTTAGCTAAAATTAATCTCTATAAAATGCCACCGAAAAGGTAGTAAAATGAGCTCTACAAGGCTGTGACACACTAACGTACAGACATAAGGGTTTTCTACAATACGGAGCTCTAAGAAGGGAGAAGGAATCAATGCTGAGTTGCAATTGAAGAAATGTGGAAAGGACGAATTGATTTAATTTTATGGATATGCAGTGCCGGATTTACTACTAGGCCGTCTAAGCCGGGGGCTGCGCGGAGTACAACATCTATCTATATACAGTATTTTTTAGGATGCACTCGCACTTGACCGGTAAAGACGGACATTAAGTTTCAGCCTTATTCATACTGTGATTATTCAACCATCCAGATTTTATTTTTGTCCAGACTAGTTGAAAAGACGTAAGTACAAAACGCGACGGAGAGATTGTGGTGCAAGCCAACATGGCGTGCGCTGCGTCATTTTGGGGTGATTTTGAGCTGGATGTGGGGCAAACAGACTGTGTACTACTGGCAACACTGGGCGGCAACCCCATGTCACTCAACAGTTTTATTTTAACTACCCCAAACAGTTGAGGTTATGTTTTCATAAACCACAAACAAAAAGCCTAAGTTAAGAGTTTTTGGATAACGTTTTGATAATTGTTAGTTATTCGGTGGTATTAAAAAAAATATATATTACCCTATCATGTATCATTTTAAAGAGCTTTAAAACCATCCAACAAGTTTTATTTTTGTCTGTGATCAAGCAAATTATAAAGTACATAATTATAATTTCATATTCTCAGAACATGAGAGGGGGCCACAGAAAACTTGGCCTAGGGCCTCGAATTCTGTAAATCTGGCACTGTGGATATGCATTTTCTCTGAGAGTTTTTTCCTTTTTAATTTGATAGATGGCAATTTTGCGATACGATTTTATTTTGATGAAGCTGCTGATATATCAGTTGTGCTGTTGTCCGAGATGACGAGATGGGTTATTGACTTTTTGGTTGGAATGTTTTGTTTGAGCAAAATCAAGTTTTAGTTTTTAAAACTTAAACCCTATTTTTCATAACTATTATGCAGCTCGCGTTATAAGAAGAAGTTTGACCTACGTCACAGGAGAGCGTGCGAAAGTGAGTCTTTTTGCTCGTGTGTGACAGCGCCAGGCGAATCTCGACCTATTGGTTGAGTACTAGGCAATTAAAAACAATATCTGGGTAGCTACACACTAGTAATTCTGTTAATAGTATTTTATAAATAGGAGTTGAGGATTACAAAAGTATTAGAGCTATCAAAACAGTACAAGAATATTTGCATGGTACTAATTACCTATAATAATAAACAAGTATAATAGGCCTACACTATACATATGGCGTCGGCGTGATTACTGTTTGTGAGTTACAGTAGTACATCATGGTGACGCCCCCTTATCTGGGCCCATTAGCAGGCTTTTTGAAATTGTAACGGTAAGAAAACTTCTAGATACAACGGGAGATGCATACTTATTGTATTAAAAACACCAGTACTTCTTGTATATATATATTTGAAATATCTTTCTCTCCTTTTATATCTATATATATAAAAGCGAAATACCACTCACTCATCACGATCTCTCAAAAACTACCGAACGGATTGAAATGAAATTTGGTATGTAGCCTCAGGTGCTCACTAAGAAAGGGTTTGAAAAAATTTGAAATTTTATGGTTGGTTTGGGGGATCAAAGTTATTAAAAAACGATTTCTTCAAAACTACCGAACGGATTGGAATGAAATTTGGTATGTAGCTTCCTCTAGGGCCGTAAGTGTTCACTAAAAAAAAGGGTTTTAAAAAATTGGAAATTTTATTGGGGTTTGGGGATCAAAGTTATTAAATCACGATTTCTTCAAAACTACCGAACGGATTGGAATGAAATTTGGTATGTAGCTTCCTCTAGGGCCGTAAGTGTACACTAAAAAAAGGGTTTTAAAAAATTGGAAATTTTAGGGGGTCTTGGGGGGCAAAAATTACTAAATCACGGTTTCTCCAAAATTACCGAACAGATTGGAATGAAATTTGGTATGTAGCTTCCTCTAGGGCCATATGCGCTCGCTAAGAAAGGGTTTGAAAAAATTCAAAATTTTAGGGGGGTTTGGGGATCAAAGTTATTAAATCACGATTTCTTCAAAACTACCGAATGGATTGGAATGAAATTTGGTGTGTAGCTTCCTCTAGGGCCATAGGCGCTCGCTAAGAAAGGGTATGAAAAATTTCGAAATTTTAGGAGGGGTTTGGGGGGGATCAAAGTTACTAAAATCATAATTTCAGATATTTTATTATTAGTGCTTTTATTATTTAAGATCTATATATATACAAGCCAAATACCACTCACTGACTGAACACTTATAAAGAATACAATTACGTTAAAAAAACTGAAAATACCAACCACCACGGGCAACGCCGTACGGGTCAGCTAGTAATTTATATAACATATTCAACGCCTTATGTTTATTTTGAAGGTTAATGCACCCATCGTATTGTTATTGCCTAATTGACACAATAATTTTAACACCTCTCTAGCGAATGAAAATTCAGTAAATGAAATATTTCTAAAAGCATAGTAATGATATTTTTTCTACATGTTAAAAAGTAGGCTTAACAAAAAATATTATGAAACGCTAAATATTATTTGCTTTTGAATTAGCCTAAATATAATAGCCGTTTCGTTTAATTATTAACTGGCTAATGCTTAGAGCCTAATGATATTAATAGCTGCTGTTTAATTTGAACCTATAATTTTGCATGTCATTACTTATACAGACCTTGACTCCTGGAACAGTGAAAGGTGACAGTATTATTTGCAATGTGCTCTACTCAGCTCATTATCAGTGTGTTTGTATAACATATACCTTAGATAGTAAATGATAAGATAAAAGCCCTTGAATTCTTCTGCAGATAAACATGATGATATTATTCTAAAATGAATTTATGGAAGTTTTCTTCTTGCTAGTTCTTTACGTAAAATTGCACGATCTTATGTCTAATAAGATCAGAGAAATTGAGACTTTTATGTACTTACTGCGAACGGCCGGTATAGAAAAATACATTAGGTGAAAATATTATTTTAAATAAGACGATTCGAGTATATTTTCAAAAATGCGATAGAATGTAGGGATCTGAAGACCCATTCGGACCAGACAGGTAAATTGAACATTTATTTACATCAAATTCAGTAGTTGCTATAGTTTTAAAAGTATTTGTTATTTTGTAATATTAAAATAATCTTGTGTTTCAGTTTATACAATTCCAATATATGCTTCAAATGAATTTGTATAAGATTAAAATATAAATATTTAGTAAAAGCAGTTTACAGATTAAATCCAGTAAGATAGTGTTAATTCAGACTCTTAATCAGAACAGCCCGGAAATCCATAATATAATAGACTACATAATAAGCTATTTGAGTTGTGCAAGTCAGAAAATTCAAAAGCGAATAAAATTATTCTTGGTGTGTTGCTTCCTTATTCATTTGCAAATGAAAAATCATTTTAACAGGAAAAATATTTCCAAACCTTTCAAGTCCGTCGTGAAAGTCTAATTGGGAAATAAATATTTATGTGTTGTGTAATTTATTCCGGATATTCATTAGTTCCGACAACTGTAAAGTCTTGCATTTAAATTTATACGGATCGTTTAAATAGCTTTGCTAGAAGTGTAATATCTGAAGTTAAAAAAAAACACACACACAGTTCATAACTCTAATAAAAAACAGGTTGCTGACAGAACTCTAAAGCATAAACAAAAATAGGAGAACCACTTGAGTTTGACCCGTTTGAACTGAATCGGAAATTAAAGTTGTACATTATAAAGAACGAGACATTTTTTTATGAGTTTAATATATTTATTGTATAATTTCAATGCACACATTGTTAAATAACTTAAACTAACAACCAGAAATTGCATTTTCAAAAGCAGCTAACAGACTGTCTGTAAATTGTATAAAAAAACGCTGTAGTTGGCGAAACCAATGTTGCCGTCTACCAAGTACAGTATGTTATTATTCAAGTACACATAGTTCAGATTACGTTTAGTATTATTTTTGTAATTTGGCAGAAAATTAATTATTCGGATCAAAACGTGCACCCGCAACTGCAGTTCATTTGTTGGAAATGAGAATGTATCCATTAAGATTCTTTTATCAGTCTATGCACTTATCATTGTGTGTTGTCTTAGGCAACACATGGGGAGCGGTGATAACCCAGTTGATGTTACCGCTTTTCAATACATCAAGGTTTGTTCGTTCGAATCCGGCTATTGGCATTGTATTTTTCCGAGTTCTAATCCGCTCGCCGCCTTCAAAGCGCCCGCCTTAAGCCTTTGTCTATGTGCGATGAAAAGACAAACAAAACTGGTTAATCTCGCACAGTTTTTCGGGGTTTTATCAGCGCCTACATTCTCCATTTACTATTTTTGGCCGTGACATAAAATTTGAAGTACTTTGTAGCTGTTGTATTAATTGAAATTTTAATCTTATCACGGACCATGAATATGTATATGAGTAAATGTATGTTACATTGTGGTGCAATCTATCTGTGAAATTGACGACGACTGTAACGCAATCAATCTCCCGAAATGTTTTTGTCATTTCTTCGGACGAATGAAAATGATTTCTTTTAAGCAATTAAAACACTTGAATATGTTAAACGTATGTTTTTGAAACTGTTGAAATGTAAGGAAATAGATTTTTATAGAACTGAAAATTAATAAACTCGACTAGCTTGTGAAAGGATAGATAGTCTAGTATTCATTATTGTAGCTTATACAATACAATTAGGCCTACATTATTTAAATATGATCACATTTAGTAACTGGACATTAGGTTGGAAACTGTAGCCTAATATTACACATATTCGCAGTTAAAATTAACAATAAACTTATTTTTGTACTATAATTTCAAATATTTGTTTACTATGTATTTCATCCATCCCGCAGTTAGGCTTTAAATACCCACTATCTCATACAGAGAACGGTAGCCTATCTTAAGGTATGTCCTCACTCGTGCGCTTTCCCTTTCATCTTCAACTTGCGTTTCATCTTTCCTTTCAACTTGCCTTTAGCGCAAGCCCTGCGGAATGCCTTCAATTTTTTTTTCCCCACTTGTTCAACAGTTCACTCCTCACAAGACGGAAAAGTCGAACGCGCGTTACTTCGGCTCGCATTAAAATGCCGAAGTATTTGAAATCTTGCGAAAATTCTAATAAATCTACCCCCAGATTTGATGACTTTTCTCGACGTTTACGAGATCTCTGAACACGATAAAGTAATACAAAAATTTGTGTCCTTGTGTCTGTCTGTGTACGTACACGATATATGCACTCAGAGACGTTGAAGAAAACTTCTGGTGGTGCCAAAATCTTCGTAATTTTATTGCGGAGAGTTGAAAAGCTTTTGAGCTTTCTAGCGTGACAGCAACGTGACGTGCGTGACAGAAAGTCACATTTTTTAGTATTTAGAAAAAAATACGAGCCGAAGTCTCGAAAAAGTGTTCCATCTTGTTTTCTTATTGCAATTAGCTCTGCTTTTATTTATTAATGGAACTTCACGTAGATAATGGTTTGTTCAGGAATTTTTACTAGAATGTCGGAGGGAAATTTTAAAAGAACATTCGCTTCCGAAATTCTGTTTCTCCTGAAAACAGGCTGGCGATTAGGTTAAGGTTCCTGACTACCGGACATTTTCTGTCGTCTCTATCATATCTGTTTAAAGTGTCAAAGCAATAAACAGTAGCGATTTTATACGCAAACCACGGTGATTCGTACGCATTTTCCGCGGCAGAACCCGTTTTCCTTTTTTCACTTTTGCGTGTTCTTTGGCAAAATATGACCGCAAGCTTCTTTTTTAGTTTTCACTTTTTCTGAGGTTAATTGGCGTTTGTCGGCCAACAACTTAAGATAATCGCGTCTAGAAATTTTGTTTGTGTAACCAGAGTGGTCGACGTCCCACAACGCCGGTAATGGTCTGTACTCTTCGATAAAATTTTAAATTGCTTCCGAAGACTGCGACATTATGACTTGTTTAAACGAAAAGACGAACGGAATGAGGCAAGAAAATCCAAAGGTGTTGGATTCACTGGCAATAAGGCTTGCGCTATCGAATTCTGAGAATTTTACGGGGGAAGAGGCATGCGTCTAGTCTTGCCACACGATCCCTTCACCGTGCGTCATGTTGAAGATGAAAGGGAAAGCGCACGAGTGTGGGCGTAGCTTTATACTTGCTCTTTTTCAAACCTACTTGTTCTTTTGCCTTTTGTCATACCTAAATAGATCAGGGAACCCCAAAGGCCCTTTATACCCGATTGTAGTCTTAATTAATTGTGCACAGACTCTCAGAACCTGCTCTTAGCTTGAGGTAAGCTAGTTTTATCTCTTTATCAATCATATTTGCTTAGAAAGCTGACACTCTACATTCAGTTCTCTGTCTTGCACATTATAACATTTAGTAGCCTACAGCTGTAAATTATCCGAAAGCAGTTGTTTTCGCTGTCAAGTTTTAAAATTGTTGGATGTTATCCAATAATAGTTATTGACAGTCTTTTTTGGTACATTTTTCCATTCAAGCATTATTTAAGGAGTTTTGACGACTTCTTTGAAGCAACATTTTATGCACAGACTTCAGACTTTAATAACTCGATAATGGTTAAAAATAGAAAAGAAGGCCGGTAAAGTCTTGTTCGGCATATTGTGTCCTATCAAACAGATTTGATGAACTGAACTGTAGAACAAGAAATGATGGTGGTGACATTTTTGCACGAAACGATAAAATTGATGCACAAAGCTGGACCTTCTTAGTCATGATCACAAACTAGGGGTCTCAAACAAATCAACGAGCCTCTATGAGCTCTGTGCCATGGGCGCCCATACCTATGGGCAGAGGGGGGGGGCTACGGCCCCCCTAGCTCCCAGGGAAAGGAAAATATTTATTTTATTAATTACAGTCAGGTATTTTTCATTAAAGAGATTAGCACTGAAATACATTTTAAATGTTATGTGCCGTTTGATTTTACATAATATACTTATTTTATTTTTTACAAGAGTTCAAGCATGAGCTGCTGGGTCACTACTTGGTGCGGCCTCTAGGAGTGTTATAGGTCTTTGTGTATTCACTGACGGTGTAAAGGTACAGATTCAATGCTGTGTGGGTTAATATTTCACCTGAACAGCCAAATTGGCTTCCCAAATTTTAAAAGTTTTCTTGGGGAGGTCAAAAATATCCCTGGACTCCTTTTGCCGAAGGAGTGGAAGGTACTCCTTAACACGTTCACTGCTACGCAAATTTCGTATCTCCTATGCTAGCAGCTGACCTTTTATTTTTTATATTTATGGTATAAATGAGTAAAAACTACTTAATTTTTTATTTTTGAACCTTTCCGTGTAATAATCACTAATATTTTAAAGCGGACGCACATAGGCTTAAAATTGGCTTGCGAAGCTCGCAATGCTCTGTGTATTGAAAATAGTCCCAATACAGTAGTCGGCGTGCAATGCATTGTGCGTCGGCCACTTCTCATAGTGTTCAGTGTCAAGCTCACATGTGCATCCTTAGCAGTGAACGTGTTAAGCCCCATACCCCGGTCTAGCCCTCCCTAGAAAATATCATACGGGCGCCCATGTTCTGTACTCTGGTGGTTTAAACAGTGAGAATAAATAAACATAATGTAAAATTAGAGAATGTACTTGGTGTTGAGAACCAAACTCTGTGTTTTCAAACAATGTGCCACAATGAGTTCTGTATGGTTTACACCATTGATTAAGTATTTCTCTTTTGATAAACCATTCATGTTCATTGCCAATAATATCAAATTTCATTCGATTTTTATCTGTCGTTCTCTACTATGTGTCCCTCACGTTTAATTGTCTTCAAGAATTTTTTGCAGATTGTAACAAATATATTTTTTGCTGTTAGTATAATTATCTGCTTTAAAAAAATGGGTAAAACCGTTATCAAATCCACTAAACAGTTAACATAGTTCAGAGCAAACCATTTTTTGTTTAATCCACATGAAACATTAGTGTAAGAAGTTTAGCGAGTTTTATAATTCTGTTTTTGGTGAAAAGAAATATTTTTATCGCCCCTTTTAATTTCTCAACATTAATAGCCTTCACACTGATTTAAATAAAAACCCGAACCACAAAACAAGGAACAAAAACAATAACTAAACAACTAAATTGTAAGTTATGTTTACCCTTATGTACATTTCGATGACATTCATCATCCTCAGAGGGTTTTAACACTACTAAAGTATACATACAATATTACAGAGCTATATGTACCCGCCCTCCCCCCACTCCTCCCCATACCGGTTAATCCAAGACCGACCTGGTGGGGGAATGGGAGGAGCCACATTAAATCTACTACAAGTATCTATTATTAACAATAAAACCAATTTAACAATAAATTATAAAACTATTAAATACAAAAAATAACAAACAGGTCTACTAAAACTATAAACAGTCGAACAGTAATAAAAATAAAATAAAATAAAAAACGAATAGGCCTAATGAAATAAATAACAAACAAAAGAAATTAAATACTGAATAAAATAAAATAACATAACCTTTAAAATCCAATATTAACAAATACATAACTTACAGTATTAAACATAACTTACAATTTAGTTGTTTAGTTATTGTTTTTCTTCCTTGTTTTGTGGTTCGGGTTTTTATTTAAATCAGTGTGATTTTGTCGCCACAGTGCTCTTTTATTTGTTTAATAATTAATAGCCTTCCAATAAAGAGTTTCAGTCGATTATGTTTTGACTGTTCACAGTAATTAGTAAATATTTCTGGAGAAAGCTGAAGTAATTACATTGTTAACAGTCTGATCATTAGGCTTGTAATAATTGACATTTCTGTTTATCCTGGAGCCATGAATGTATGTCAGTGAAATTTGCATTCAAGTTTAGTCTGCTGCATTCTTGTTTGCTAACAAAGTACAATGACATAAAAAGAAAATTTTTTGTTCAATTTTAAGACCTGAGATTTTTGTTAAAAATATAAACAACTAAAATTGCCAATTCACCGTCTTACATCATCCATATCAGTTGCACACTTATTCCTTATTTTTCACTTATCTGAATTTTGCTATCAACCAAGGCTGACATTTTTTATGATAAGATATATACAGTATTGGATATTCTTAACTTGTATATATATATGATGGTAAATCAATTTTAAAGTTTCTTATTTGGTAAGTCTAGTTTCTTACACAGTTTTAATTGTGAGTTTAACTTGGTGCTGTATTTGGTTGTTTTCCTTAATTTGTTTGAATATTTAGTAAGTATTTACTCCATTTAAGTAAATCATATAAAAAAAACTACAACTATTCTTTGCATAATTAATTCACCGTTTGATTTATTCTTTGATGGTCGTTGGATTAGGTTATAATGTTTTTTTTCGTTACATAACATGTTTTGCCAAATATTTGATATTTGATTATTTCTTTGCCAATCAGTAGGCTACAGTATTTTAAAGTGATTGATCTGGTTACTTGTAGTAATGAGGGTATATATTCAATATAGTGCCTACAACATTCTTTCCCACTATAAGATCAACTTATCAGGACGGAGTTAACCAAAATGATTCGACTGCGTGCTAAATATTTAAGTTCCGAGTCCTACGAATTGTTTAGTTTTGGTTAGTAATTATGATTGTTATCAAACTATGTGTGTAGGGTGGACTCCCAAGACCGGAGTAAGTAAATTTTTATTGTTTAATGTTTAAAATAAAGACTGGGTGGACCAGTCACACTATTTTATTGTATATTTAGTTTATGAAATAGTCAATGTAACTATTGTACTAGTTAATTTTGCCATTAAGGCTGATTGCCAATCAATTGAGGTAGGTCAAAATATTATAGTAGAGTTTCTACAATTCCAAATTCCAATGGAATTAGAATTTGTTAAGGAGAGGGTTCAGCAATACTAGTATTTTCGTGATTACTGTAGCATTTTATCAACCTCTTACAAGCTATTAACATATTACTTATTTCTGATGAAACTGTCGTAGATTCTGAATTAAATAAAGTAAATGCTGCTGAAAATTTCTCGCAAGTAGACCAGCTGATGCTCATACATAAAGATATACTCAGTTTTTTAAAGTCACCAATTAGTTCTGAATTGCAATTCTATTTTATTTGCAATGTGACTCTTTAGTAGTCTTTTGATGATTGGGAGTATTTTCAATATACAATGCATTGTGTACTTTACAAGCCAACCCCCCGTATTAGGAGTATTTTCAATATACAATGCATTGTGTACTTCGCACGCCAACCCCCCGTATTGGGAGTATTTTCAATATACAATGCATTGCTTACTTCACAAGCCAACCCCCCGTATTAGGAGTATTTTCAATGTACAATGCATTGCTTACTTCACAAGCCAACCCCCCCGTATTAGGATTATTTTCAATATACAATGCATTGCGTACTTCGCACGCCAACCCCCCGTATTGGGAGTATTTTCAATATAAAATGCATTGCGTACTTCGCATGCCAACCCCCCGTATTGGGAGTATTTTCAATATACAATGCATTGCGTGCTTCACAAGCCAACCCCCCCGTATTGGGAGTATTTTCAATACACAATGCATTGCGTACTTCGCACGCCAACCCCCCCCC
>JAGFPH010001825.1:145743-170381 GCA_018207615.1 Philaenus spumarius
ACTTAGTAACAAATTAAACCATGATTTATTTATTGGTACTCATAATTTCCTAATACTGTTGTTAGACTATACTGTCTTTACTTTAGTAAACAAAGTGATTGTGGATCTTGAAATTTAAGTTTTGTTAGTTTTGGTTTTTAATATTACAAAAATATATTTTTGTTAATTTTAAACATACGTTTAGTTTGTAATTATTAAGGTATTAGTCCAGTATTTTTATCTTTGTAGTAACTGAGATTGTATTTTTTATTTACGAGTGCATTATGTTAATACGCCAACAAACAACATTTTTTCTAAACCGACTGTCTAAAGCTATTCCACAAAATATTGTTGAAGAGACAACAATAGGTTTGATATAAAGCTAAGTTAAGGGTCAGAGCTTTTGTATGCGTTGAAAATTTGGACCATGTATTGTCCTTGTCGGGTAATCAACAATTACCCTACATTAAGGATGGAAAATGTGGTAAGAGTTCCATGTAACTGATACTTTTTAGCTTGAACTATAACTGTTGTTGATGGATACCATAACGTGCATCTTGCTTTTCGCATCATGAGTTTAAAGTAACATGTACCAGAGTCTTTAAAGTTGTATCGTAAAATGTAGTTTACCAAGAAGCATTTCTTTAATTCATTTTGATACTACAGTAAAACTCCAATTATCCAAACTCCAACTATCCGAATAGCTTTCAGAATTTCAGAAAAAAAAATTAAGACGGGAACGTACTGCTATTTTCAAAATAATGATTCTGTCTACGCGTGCTATTGCATATAGGCTTAAAATTGGCGTACGCAACGCTCTGTGTATTGAAAATACTCCCAATATGTGGGTTGGCGTGCGAAGCACGCAATGTATACTGTGTATTGAATATAATCCCAATACGGGGTTGATGTGCGAAGTGCGCAATGCACTGTGTATTGAAAATACTCCCAATATGCGGGTTGGCGTGCGAAGCACGCAATGTATACTGTGTATTGAATATAATCCCAATACGGGGTTGGTGTGCGAAGTGCGCAATGCACTGTGTATTGAAAATACTCCCAATATGCGGGTTGGCGTGCGAAGCACGCAATGTATACTGTGTATTGAATATAATCCCAATACGGGGTTGGTGTGCGAAGCGCGCAATGCACTGTGTATTGAAAATACTCCCAATAAGGGGGTTGGCATGAATGTGAAGCACGCAATGCACTGTGCGTCGGCCGCTTCTCATAGTGTTCAGTGTCTAGCTCACATGTGCGCCCTTAGCAGTGAACGTATTAACGCGATGATAGTACTCAAATGTTCAAGTTATAAAACGTGTATATGGGTCCGTAGCATGTGCGGATAGTTTACTCCAGTCGCGTGAACGCGAAGCCGATCCCGAAAAGGTTAAAATAAATCCTTTTTTCGGAAAAAATACAAACCCTTTTTGTACCGAAAAGCGCTTGGTACCTATTGCACTGTATAATTCATGGGTTGGTTTTTATTCGATTAAATAAAAAATATCGTAAGTTTTCATGCAGCTTGATAATGCAGTACATTTGTACATGTTGCAGTATTATGTCTAACAATAATACACAATGATAGTTTTTTTACAGATTTGGAAACAGAATATTCAGCCCAACTTGGAACAGGGAGTGCATAGCCTCTGTGCACATTACTTTTAAAGAACCATTCGGGACGCAAGGTCGTGGTGGCTATTTCGATGAGTTTGGAATTATTCGAGATGTGATGCAAAACCATCTTCTACAGATTTTAAGTTTAGTAGCGATGGAAAAGCCAGCGAGTATTCATCCCGACGACATCCGTAATGAAAAGGTATGACACTTTACTAATTTAACCCAGGCCACAACAGATACAGGTGTATCATTTAATTTTGCAATTTAAATAAAAATATATACACTATCCCTTGTAACACTTATGTCCATGTCACAGAGAAATTAATAAAATAAGATATGAATCAGCTGTTTCCTATAGTGACTAATGGAACAGAGATTTGGTCTAAATGAATAAATGACGCAATACATAAGTAGTACTGATCATTTAATTTTTTCATATAAATACATTTCTTAATGACGCAAAATAATTACAGTAGAATCATTTTTTTTTATAAACAAATAATAAAACATAAAAGCAGACTGTAAAAGTAGGTAATGTAAAAGCAGACTTAAAAAAAACATATGAATATATGAGCGTGTGTAAAAAGTGAAAATTATACAGAAACTTTATTTCAACGAGTGGTGAGTTATAAGCGAACACTATGAAGCGGTATTTAAGACTATAAACAGTTCGATAAATAAATAAATAAAAAGAATATAACAACAGTACAGAGCACAATTTAATAAATCGAAAACTTAATATGATAGTGTGTACAGTGATCATGAAAGCAGTTGGAAGAGAGAGAAGGGATCGATCTATGTATGTGAAAGAGCACAGATGTCACAGAATACAGAACGTAGGAGGAACGTACTTTTTCTTCACGGAATAAGGTGGAAGGGAAGGCAAACAGCGTCTTCTATCAAGATGGCTACATAGCTCATGTTTGTTGAATGAAGCCGGCGTGTGTTATCGCAAGAAAAATGTGATTTTCTTTAAAAAAGTAGTGACAAGTTAGTCAAAATGTAAAGTAAATGTACTTTGGAGGTGACGTGATTAAAAATATTAAACTGATCATGTAAAATTGGTTGTTTATCGACGGATATTTTTTCGATGTGCTTTGTTGGAACTAGCGTGGGGTAGGCCTCGGAAGTGAATTGAATTTACGACAAAAATCCTAGGTAAAAAACAGTGCGACGAATAAAACAAGTGAAACTGTAAGTAGAAATGGCCATTGGACATATTTTTTGTCTGCAGGTATTAAAATTTTTCAATTTATAAAAAATCTAACTTCATTTAATTTCTATTGCGTCATTACTTAAGATATGGTTCAGGAGACTTTGTAAAATTGTAAATAATTTCTTGACTTGTTTGTATATATGTATCACTATGTTTATGTTTCTTAATTGCTGTAAATATCCATTTTTGATCATGTTCGAGTAAATAATTGTTGTCTTGCCGCAATGCCTTGAATTTCTTTATATAGCCACGTGTGTCCGTTTAGTCACTACTTTAATTAGCCAGGTTCCCACCCCTAAGAAAATAGAGTTAATTAACAAGTATCTTTCAGTGATTAGTAATTATAAATAAATATATGCAAACAGAGCATAAGTGGGGTTATATGTGGATTATCGCAAATTATCATGATTATTTTTTTTTATTATTGAGATTATGGGAGTCAAGTGAAGGTGATTTTTAAGGTGAGTTTAAGTAAGGTGAGTTTTAAGGTTATAATAATAAGATGAGTTGAAGTAAGGTGAAATATTAATATTGTTCTACGTTGAAGTTGAAAGAAAGATGTTATGAAGAGTTAAGGTGGGCGATGATTATTATTGTAGTGAGGCAATAGGCCTAGGAGGTGCGTAAGCAATTTTAAGTGGTACATGAGCGACGATTTTTGTTTTTTAAGGTAAATAGGTAAAGGAGGTGTTGAAGAGATATCAGTAGTTATTAGATAATCCACATATAGCGTTTTTATTTTTGATTAAAACATATTTTTTTTTATTTTTGAACTTTTTACCGAACCCCATTTTTTTTTACACAGTATAACTTAACCTTTTATTTTTATTTTTGTAACCATAAGTTACACCCTTTAGTGTTAAGAGTGCATACAAATCCTAAAATTCATTTTAGTTAAGATACACCTCTCCATCGATAGAGAATTTACTCATCATTATTAATATTTTCACTGTTGTACATCCTGCAATATTTCCCATTGCTGTGCAGTTTAGCACTTGCTGATTATTTTCCTAATGATTTAACATAAATACCCACCAAAACAATGTTGGCATTTTGTAGGCAAATTAAACATAGTCTGTCGATTGAGCCTATTATTCTGCTCACTAACCAACCCTATCGTCAGATTCTGATGAAAATATGTCAGACATTTCAAACCTCAAAATTTAGCTAAACAATAATACATCTATATATATAAAAATGAATTGCTGTTCGTTAGTCTCGCTAAAACTCGAGAACGGCTGGACCGATTTGGCTAATTTTGGTCTTAAAATGTTTGCAGTAGTTCATAGAAGGTTTATAAGTAAAGAAAAATTTGAAAAGTTTCCCGAAAAAGTTTCAAATTTGGAAGAAACTCAACAGCCTTTACTGTATGAACTCAAAACCATAGCTTACAAAAACAGCTGTTCGTATAAAAAGTTTAGCAACACGTTATGTTTGTTTACAATCATTACCATAGCAACATTACATAGCAAATTTATAATCACTTTAATACTCTTCAAAATTAACAGCTTTTTAAGGTTATATTGGAAAACTATAAACAAACAAAAGGAAAAATCAACGAAAAATGCTTACAGAATTATAATTGAACTCAAACATTGGTTATTAAATATCTATATATAGGCCTACTTAGAGATATGCTGTTTAAAATATTGTTTATATAAAATATATCATAACTATGAATTTTTTAATACTTTTCAAAACATATTTTCGTTATCAGTAATAATAATAACAAACAAATTATTTGACACCATGCATAACCATAAACATACACGAGTTTAAACATATTATATTGAAAACTAAACAAACAATCTGAATTAAACTAAATGCCATTAAAATACCACATTCGTAGCTTTATTTTGATATTTATTTATTTATTACCAATAATTCCTTTTACATGTATAAATACATAAAGGACCTATAGGGGGCACAAATGCCCGTACATAGGTTGGTCCCTAAATTAAAGATAAAAAAAAAGAAGAAATTAAATTGAGCTAGAAAACACAATATAATATATAATTGATATATAATTGTATATTTAAATACTAAACTATATCTTATACTAATTACGCCTATACATTTAAAATTACAAACTCTATTTGAACCAGTTTGTTACATCATAAATTAACGCGGATGTTACAAAGTGATTCAAATATCTTTTCTACGACCCCCAGCTAATTTAAACCCTCGCTAAGAAAGGGTTAAAAGAAATTCGAAATTTTATTGCGGTTTTGGGGGGGGGTCAAAGTTACTAAAAATTCCTATAAGAACGAATTGGAATGAAATTTGGTAAGTAGCTTCCTTTTAGGCTGTAGGAATGAAATTTGGTAAGTAGCTTCCTTTTAGGCTGTAGGTGCTCGCAACATTGTCAATGAAATTAAGTGAAAGTCAAAATTAGTAAAAACTATAAATTAAAACGATATATTTAAAGCTTTTTCATGTTAGATAGTAGTTTACAGGAATACAATTTTCAGTGCTTTCTTAAATAACGTAGCCTTTTTTTCAACGAACACTTAAAAAGAATACAATTACGTCAAAAAGACTGAAAATACTAACAACCACGGGCAACGCCGTACGGGTCAGCTAGTTATAAATAAATATTGAGCTTGACTCGTGAGAAGATATACTTGATAGAATAAACTTTGAACACAAAATTTCACAACTAAAACGTTTATTAACTCAAATGCGTTTCAACGACAAAGTCGCCATCTTCAGTGATGCACGAGCTACAATAGTCAACTAATCTAACTCTATAATTAAAATAACTAAACCTACCCTCCACCAGGGGTGCAGAAAATGTTTTAGCACACAAAATTTCCCCAGAACACACTTTTTTTCTCTAAAAATTTCCCCAAAATTGATCGCTATTTGCTACAGATGCGCCAGACATTAACACAGTTTGTTTATCTATTTCAACATATTTATTGACATTTTGTTTTAATAATTGTTATTATATTCATTATAAATCTTAAAAAAAAAAATAATAGCATTATTTTACTTAATTAACTACGGTGAAATTACATATCTACGGTGAAATATCTTCAGATGATCCCAAAAGGTTTAAAACAAAAAAACACAACTTGATTATTGCTACTTTATTATGTTTAAAAGTGGGCCTAATACTTAAGTGGTAAAAATAAAGTTAAATGTTATGTTTAATTAGTTCCAATTCAATTATCGAATTACCTACCACAGTGACTACTGAAAATCGTCCGGACAGATCACACGATATGAAAGAAAGTTAAAGTTAAAAATGACTGTTTATTTGTTACATTTAGTTAGAAAATAAGTAATCCCGAAGCGCTACGACTTTTTAACTGTCAAAATCAGTTCTCCCATACCCAAAAGTACATAAAACGTTACCCCACACTGTACTTTAAAAATTTTTATCCAAAAACGTGACCCCGACGCGCTACGACTTTTTAACTGTCAAAATCGTTTTTCCCGTATCCAAAAACATTTAAAACGATACCCCACACTGAATTTTCAAAATGGATAAAAAAAAACGTGATCCCGATGCGCTACGACTTTTTAACTGTCAAAATCGGTTTTTTCGCACCCAAAAATATATAAAACGATACCCCCACTCTGTATTTTTATAATTTTGACCCAATATTTTCAAAATTTTGACCCGAAAACGTGACCCCGACAAGCTACGACTCACGCTAGAAAGCTCAAAAGCTTTTCAACTCTCCGCAATAAAATTACGAAGATTTTGGTACCACCAAAAGTTTTCTACGATGTCCGTGCTTATATCGTGTAGACAGGAAAACTGACACACGAAAAATCATCGCATAATTTCAATACTTCGGCATTCTAATGCGAGCCGAAGTAATAAATGAGTACGTCTATCACATTGTACGCATTTTACTGACAAAGACTGATTTCGAATTTCGGTAAAAAAAATGAAAAAACATTAGTAATACCTATACATTAAGTATCGTATAATTTGGTTTTATATGATTTAATTCTGATCGCTTGAATAATATCATTTGTATGAAACTAATCAAAATTTGCATACCGGTATCATAATAATTATTTTTATCAGGAAACTGCCATTCATCAACCGGCACAAAAATATCATGTCGGCCGTACGATATTTTGTGCGGTGAAGATTAACGTATCGGCGGCTCCCGTACGATATTTTGTGCGGTGAAAATTAAATAGGAACCCTGTCCGACTCGCAGCTTGCAGCAGAGAGCAGACAACACACTTTGTGTGTGTATGTATACGTATCATACAAACCGATTAGGCTGACCTTTGTTCCCACTCATTTCTTATCTATTTTTCCCCAAAATAATTATATTTTTTTTATTTTTTGTGGATTTTTCCCCGGCCAAAATTTCCCCAGCTCAGTCCCAATTTCCCCCGAACCTCGTTCGGGCGTTCGGACATATTCTGCAGGCCTGCCCTCAACTAATCCTAACACGGCAGACTTTTCTAAAACCTATCCTGCGCTTACACAAAGTTTAAGAAACGTTTCTAATCCACAGGCAGTTGAATTTGACTGATTTTCAACTAATTATTATTACTTCACTATAATGCCCTTAGGCTAATTATACACTCGTATAAACATAAAATATGCAAATTCTTCCAAAAATTGCACAACAACTTGTACTTACGCCATATTGAATCGAGTCTTCTTTTGCCAATGATGGAACAGTCTAGTCTCTCTATAACTTACTGCTTTACACTAACACTAACCGCTTTTGAAATATGATCTATGTACAATGTGGGGCCACTCCAAGTATTATATATTTATTATAATGATTTTTTTAATGAAAGTCTTCACAATTTAACCAAGAGCCTTCAACACAGTTGCACATGTTCGAGCCTGGTTGCTGGCGTTCAGATAACGTCCGCTTCACTCTGTCTTCATCAGTCCAGCACTAACTGCCTTTTTTGTTTACTCATGGCAAACGTAATAATTTTGTCAATTTCCAGGAACCATTGACTCGAGCAGATCGATGTTTATTATTTTAAGAAATGTCTAAATTTATAGCTTATGCATATTCCTGGTGAACTTTTCGAATTTGTAATTTAATTAATTTAAAAAAGACTGAAAAAATACCTTTTTTAAATTTGTATATGCTACAAATTTTATTTAAAAAATATATGAATGAATATTACAAATTTGTAGAAAACACCGTTTTCATCGTTTTTATGCGCCTCCATGTCAACGTGAAAGCCGACTTGAACATCGACAGAGCCATAATATTTTTGCACCGTTTTTTCTGGCGTAGTAACTTAAAGTTATGTTACAGATAGTCTTTGTTATTCTTGCAGGTGAAAGTTCTCAAGTGTATCAACAAATTGACCTTAGACGACGTGGTGTTGGGTCAGTATGTCGGAGATCCTAATAAAGAAGGAGATGCTAAAATTGGCTATCTTGACGACCCGACAGTTCCAGAAGGATCGAACACGCCCACATATTGTTTGGCTAAGTTGCAAATTAAAAACGAACGTTGGGACGGAGTGCCTTTTATCCTCCGTTGCGGTAAAGGTTAGTAGTTTTGTTGGCCGTAGTACCTTACTTTATGTTCCTACAGTAAAATAATACTGAGATTGATATTTTAACATTTTGTATGTTTTCAAAAACACAGCCCTGAACGAGAGAAAGGCAGAAATAAGAATTCAGTACAACGATGTACCCGGGGATATATTTGACGGAAAGGCTAAGAGAAATGAGCTTGTAATCAGAGTGCAGCCTGGAGAAGCGGTTTATATTAAAATGATGACCAAAACACCTGGAATGGCCTTTGATATGGAGGAAACCGAGTTAGATTTGACATACGGCAGCAGATATAAGGTAAAAGATAAGATTTAAATTATAAATTTGGTCGTCGCCATTTCAAATATTAATTTGATCCGTTAACCCCTAAACTGTCAAGCCATTTCGGTGCTTGTGCAATCATATTTTCAACAATTCGCCAAATATAGTAATTGTAAACCAATCCAAAAGTGTTCCATAGCTTTTTTTGTAGAGAAAGGTTCAAAAAATTCATATATGCCAGTAAAAAAATGATTGAAGTAAAATTTACAAAGTTATTAGCCCAAGAAACGAATAATGTTCAGTAACGAAAGAAAAACGTTCAACTTTAGGCCTACATAAAAAGTAATAAACATTTGTTGTAATTTTTTTCATAAACGTAAAAAAGTTTTGTAATTTAGTTCTAAATAGAACAGTATAAAAATATTTATCAATTTCAAATTTCTTATTTTGAAAACTTCAGTTTTTATGTTCCTCCTACAAGACTGTCATATGACGTTTCCTGCGACCGGCGATTTTTCATTACATTGGTGTCATTTTGTTATTCAAATAAAGATAACTCAAACACTTTTGTGAACTAAGGAAAGACAAGTATACCGTTCTTTTCGTTGGTTTATCCTCTACACTTTGTAATAATATTTCATTTTTGGGCAAAGCATATATTAGTAAATTACGTTTCAAACTAGGCCTAGTTTTGTTAGCAGTCGTGTATTTGGAACATTAAAACTGGTTTTTGCAAAATAAGAAACTTGAAATTGATAAATATTTATTTCTTTAGGTACCAAACCTTATCCCCAAAGATATAAGCTTGATACCATTAAACTTGATATCTTTATTTGTTCCTGAGAAATTCATTGTAACAGACAGATGGCCAAACCTAGATATAAAGGTTCTGTTTTTTCATTTAAGTTTAGGAAATGTAAAAATATTTGATTCATTTATTAGACCATAGGTTTTAAGAGAGACCTTTATACAGGCTGATAGTCACTCTACCATCTTATAGAACATCCAGGCCCTAAGAGTAGCTTTTATATTACTACTGTATGTTATATTGTCCAGCTCTTTGCAACACCTTGTGGTTTTATTTTCAAACAAAAATCATGGTACAGTGAAACTTCCAAATAACGGACACTGCTTGGACCACGTAAAATGTCCGCTATTGAGAAGTGTCCGCTATTAGGAGAGATGTTTGTACTGTAGATGTACAATTAGCAGTTACTCTGCTGTGTAACAAAGCAAAAATTCATACTGTATATGGTCGATAATAAAAGTGAAATAAATATTGTAATTGTTTCATAAAGGTCTATTATATTACTGTATTAGTGTTGTGTAAACAACAGGAATAATGGTTTATTCTCACAAAAATGGAGTTTTTGTTTTCCGACCACGATTTTAGAATTGCCTCTTTATTTTTCAAAATGTCGCTAACTTGAGTGTTTCCAACTTAAAATGTTGCCGCTAAATCAGGCACACTATTTTTTTCTTTTTCATATTTACGCACAACTTCAACTTTTTCGCTTAAAGTTAAACACTTTCGTTCCAGAGACATCGCAATACACATTGTTCTCACGGTAACTTTATTCAAACTGAATTGTAAAAGGTTTCAACCACCACTGTTGTTATTAAATGGTGCAAAGAAAAGAAACCTAGTTTCCAGGAAGTCAAATTCCTGGTAAACAGGACGTCAACTTCCTGGTAAATAATGAACAAACATTGCACTGAATGTTTCGTGACATCTACAATTCTTAGAAAAGGGCAACATTTTATACCCCGCTGTCCGTAATTCGGAAGTTTCGACTAACCTATTGACTACCAATTTGGTGTCCGTGTCCTTTTTTGGGAATGTCCGTTATTTGGAAACACTACAACGGCCATAAAAGCATGAGCTCGGTCGGGGAATATATAAATGTCCGATATTAAGAAGTGTCTGCTAATAAGAAGTGTCCGTTAAGGGAAGTTTCACTGTATTACGTTCATTATGTATTTTAATTAGATTTTTTCTACATTTAAACTGTATTTATATGAACGTAATATAAACAGTTTTTTTTTTTTTTCAGAGTGTCAAACTCCCTGATGCTTATGAGAGGCTTATATTGGACGTGTTCTGCGGCAGTCAGATGCACTTTGTGAGGTCGGACGAGTTATCCGAAGCTTGGAGAATATTTACTCCTCTCTTGCATCAGATAGAGCAGGAAAAGATTCGACCTATTCCATATTTGTAAGCTAATTAAAACAACCGAATGAGTTACTTATATAAAAAAAGAAATAGAAACACTTATTATGTTACAGTAATATTAGAGAAGTACATCAGATATCAGTATTCGTATAACACATATTATTATTTCTTCTCATTAATCAAGTTCAAGTTTAAGGTTTTAAATATAATTATATCGATAGATATGGAATACTGGAGTTAGTACAGAATGACATTAGAAACTCTTTTACCCGAATTAATTGGGACCTACACCAATTAGTAAATCAGAAAATTTATTTAATACAGGTTTAAATTTTTTTCGTTTAAATGTCTAGTTTTAAAAATATTAATAAATATACTTTTTGTACATCTATATCAAACAATTGATATCATTTCAACACAAAAACAGTAAAATGATATCAGGCACTTAAAAAACAATTTTAACTCAACACACGAATGAAGTCGTATAACAAAGAAAACTATCCGCAACTGACAATTTATAGAACAGAGAGAGGAAGATGTATAGAAGATTGGTCGCAAATCCAGCCATTAGTGTGACCTTAATAAGCGTTAATAAATTACTAAAAACTTTATGAATTCATCCACCTTACGTTAAGAACGTATGGTTGTTAAACAGGATGTGTTGTCAGCAAATATAATATTCTTCAGAGTTGACTTCATGTTACACACAAACGCAAGTAAACACAAAATCCTGTCAACAAATATACGAATTCACGATGTTTCACAAAGAAACAAAACACTTTGCATCCTCAGGCGGCGTATGTCCTAGATGTGTTTGTGGACATTTTTAGTCTCAACCTTTCTGAATGCCTAATGCAGGTCGACCGAGGAGGATGCCATCGGTCGTTCAAAGGTTCAAAGCCCAATACGTTTGTGTTATTAAATCATAAATTACGTTTCTCAAAAAGTCTCTACTTTGTTTTTTATTAATGGAAATTAAATAGCACTTACGGCGGAACTTGGCTGGAAAATGCAGTTTTCCTTCAACAACATTATAACCATCTCTTTGAATCATGGATTGCCTCCGCCGACCGTACACATTTGCAGCAAGTTGAGCTTTACTTATTCAAGCAAAGTATTTTTCTTTTTCTGATCTAAAAAAAATTCTGATACTAGGCTATTACAGGTATACATGGGCGCCTTTACCTAGGGGTAGAGGGGGCCACGGCCCCCCATAGCTCCCGGGGAAAGGAAAATATGTACATTATTAATTATAGTCAGGTATTTTTCTTTAAAGAGATTACCACTAAAATATGTTTTAAATATGTGCAGTTTGATTTTACATATACAGTAAAACCTCTCTAATCCGAACCTCTCATATCCGAAACCTCCGATATCCGGCGTAGTAAAAAATAATAAATATCTATCAAAAATGAATATTTTCGACTAAATACTGCAGTAGCGAATGATGTTTTTGAGTTGGGCTGTAAAAAGTAAAACAAAGGAATTCCATCGGGACTCCCATAAAAATCATAAATCACGGGTAACGTAAGTCCCAACAAGTTTTACCCGATTTCAAACAAATAAAATTATTACTTTTAAACCGATCTATAAAATGTGTTATTTTTCTTCACAGTAGACACCCTAATTCTATAGACACGATAACAAACGAATCAATAAGTGTTTGACCTTGAGCCTACTCTAGACTTCTTGTGTACAAATAACAGCCTACGCATGAATAAAAATAAAACAAGAAGCGTTTACTTAAGAAAGGAAACAATTGCCTAAAACATTTTACTGGGGAAAATGTCTACTTACATAAAATTAATAATGTTTTACATTTTCCCTACTGATATTTATTGTTAAATGCTGAATTGAGTTAAAATACAGAGAATGCGATTGCAAATACCGGAGATTACATTCACGGAGTCTATACGAGAACGGGCAGTTCTGACAACTGAGTATTTCTTGGTATCGGTAATCGGTATCGAGTTTCGGCTATCGATTCTCGATACCGATACCAAAGCTAAAGTATCGGTGGTATCGAAAATCGGTATGGAGAATCGACCCATCCATAATTTCAACCAATTTACCCATATTAAAAAAAACCTCTCTCAAATCCGGATTTTTTGATATCCGGATCGCCCGGCGGCACATTGATCCGGATATAAGAGGTTTTACTGTACTTATTTTATTTTTTATAAGAGTTCAAGCATGAGCTGCTGGGTCACTACTTGGTCCGGCCTCTAGGAGTGCTATAGGTCTTTGTGTATTCACCGGCGGTGTAAAGGTACAGACTCGATGCTGTGTGGGTTTAATATTTCACCTGAACAGCCAAATTGGCTTCCCAAATTTTAAAAGTTTTCTTGGGAAGGTCAGAAATATCCCTGGACTCCTTTTGCCGAAGGAGGGGATGATACTCCTTAACACGTTCACTGCTACGCAAATTTTGTATTTCCTATGCTAGGATCCCCGAGCGTGCCGGATTATCGAGGTCTTACTGTAACATAATTTACAAACAGAAACATTATACAAAATTATTTTCAAAACTTAACTGATTTATCTTGTTACCTAGTGCTAGATTTCAACCATCGCAACTGAAACAAACAGCTTTTACCACTTTTATTGCAGTAACATTTACACCTGAACGTTGTAAAAATTGGTGGTACGTTCTCTATTTCCTGAATAGAATAAAGCAGAACACTCTCATAATCTGAACTAGTTCTATATAGGTACAGCTTTGAAAATACCACACTAAGTTTAGCCAGCGTTGCTAATGATGATAGCACGGAATTGTACAGAATGGCTACATGCTAGTAAAAGGATAATTGAAGTTGTACCATATTTTTTTATAGAATTAATAATAACAATGAGTAACAATAATGGGAAAATAAATCTGTTGAACTAACAGCTGATATGGTCGATACACCCATATCAGGTGTTAGTTTTCAAGCTATAGCCATTAAAATTCAATGTAATTTTTTAAGACTGTGTATAACTTGATTAAATTTTTGAATTCATTATTATTTACAACTAACATTAAATAAATGTTTTGCTTTATTTTCAGGTATGGATCTCGTGGACCGATCGAAGGAGATGAAATGAGTAAAAAGTTTAATTTCAAGTACTACGGATCTTATAAGTGGGTCGATCCGCAACCAAAGTAATCCACTGAAAACGGAATTCCACAAACTCAAACATTCCAAGTGCTGTTATTGCTTCGATTTATATTTATTCCCCATCCTGTGGCGACAACATTTGTGTCAGCATTTGTTGTAAAAACTGCAAACGGTTTTGGCAATAATTTTGCTCACTTTCTTTTGTAAGCAATAATTTTAAGATATTTGTTGGTTAACTTATAGCATTCCACTTTTACGCTGTATAGTTTTTACACTCATATTAGTTTGTTGACGGATAAAGAATTTTTATATGATATTGTTATTGGTTAGTTATTGTATTTTTATACGTGGAAAAGGTGTTATTTTTTATTTAATAAAAAAGAAAGAACACCCTATTTATTGTATTTGATATTTACCAAGCTTTATTTATTTCCTTGTACTCAAAGTATGTAATAGTAAGTTATTTGTAATATATTTTTGGCGGAAATATAATTTATGGTGAACTGAATGTACTGTTAGAAAAATGTTTTCATTACTTATCCTTTCCGCAACCAACCTTTGCAATACGATTTCTATAAATAATTTTTGAAAAACAAAAATTGAAGAGAGTAAAATAAAGGAAAAAGATGTTTTTTCCAGTGTTTAACCCTCAAAGTGGCAGACTGCAGTCTCTCGGGCGCAAATGCAACCCGCTCAAACCTTAGCGAGAATTTGCATATATTTGCATAATCGATAATTTAACCCACTTACAATAATCCAATCGTAATAAAACTGGCACCATTGGAAAGGAAATGAATTAAACTTTAATTTTTGCCTTTACAACTTTTTCGTAAACGTATATTTACATACGTAATCATTGTTTTAAAATATGCATATTGTGTTACAGCTATTTCCACGGGCGAATCTGCATACAATTGTAATGTTATTTCCCACTTCTTCAACGTTCAAGACTATCTACACAAATATTTCTTTTGCTATTATAAAGATACCATTGGATTCGTCAAGATTTTATCTTTCTGTTGGTGCCTTCTAATCAGATGTCACTATAAAAATAGTATTTTTTCCAAGAATTACTGTAAACCCTTGCCATTGGACAGTTTTTCAACCAATGAAACAGTCCATTTGTCAAGTGATTTTACGCCTACCATATCAAATGTTTTGACAGATTTCTTTACACCATTTTGTACAGCAAAGTCTGAATTTTGTAACGGTGGGAATTAATCTAGAAATAACCGGTTTTTGTCTGTCTGGACGACAATTGAAATGTACATAATTATTACGTTCTAGTGAGAAAGTCTAGCGCGTGGGGCCCAAATGTCCCGTTCTATACGCAGTGTGTAGACTGGCGTCTTTTCATTAGATTGATGTCATTTTGTTATTCAAATAAATATAACTCAAACACTTTTGTGAACTAAGGAGAGACAAGTGTACCGTTCTTTTCTTTGATTTATCCTCTACACTTTGTTATAATAATATTTCATTTTTGGGCAAAGCATATATTAGTAAATGACGTTACAACTAGGCCTAGGTTTGTTACCAGTCATGTACTTGGAACATAAAAACTGTTTTTTTTCAAAATAAAAAACAAGAAATTGATAAATGTTTTTATACAGTTCTATTTAGAACTAAATTACGAAACTTTTTTACGCTTACGAAAAAATACAAAAAATGTTTACTACTTGTTATGTAGGCCTAAATTTTAACTTTTTCCTTTCGTTACTGAACATTTTTTGTTTCTTGAGCAAATAACTTTTACAATTTCAAAAGAAACTAATTTTTAGTGGCATATTTGAATCCTTTGAAGTTTTGTCTAAAAAAAAGCTATTGAACACTTTTGGATTGGGGTTCATTTACTATTTTTGGCGAATTTTTAAAAATATGCTTGCAAAACGCTATAAACGGGCTTTTCAATTTCAGCTTTAACCATGCCAGTTCTAGGGTTAAAAAAGTTATTTTTTTCATGTACGCTTTTGTTGGGAAAGTGTTTGTCTATTCATTCCAAATTTAGTGTTAAGGTATGTCTTATAAATAACTAAACTTGGTTCATATGTACAGTAGAACCTCGATAATTCGAGCTAATTGGGGCTGACTGTACCTCGAACTATAAAAAACTCGGAATATGCGGAGAAATGGACAAAAATAAAGAATACTATATTTTTTAATGTTTTAATTAGTCGAAATATTAGAACATTTAATAGTAGACAATGTTTCGAGTTTATCTCTAGGGCGCCATTCCCCTACAGTTACTTCACCGACACCGTAGTCAGCTGCAAGCTTCTTCAAGGGTTTCACTACAGTCTAGTCTTTTCAAGGCCTCTAATTTAATTTGAATTGGCACAAAGTTTTTTTTAGCTTTTTCGTTCATCACTACAAAACACAATCAAAATAAAACTTAAAAAACAAACACTTTTAACAGAAACGGTAAAGAATGCCCTCACAAATCGACAATGTTATACGAACCACCGATGTGCGTAGCGAGTACTTCCATGGGAACTGATGGTTTACTATCGAAATTGAACTATTTTTAGAATAACAAGAGGGGGAGACAGTCAAGTATGGGGTGTATGTCTGAGCTGACATGAGATATAAGCGGCGTCGGCGAGACCCAGTGTTGACTCATTACCTACCTGCGAGTTGTGGTGTGTCGCCAAGCCCGCCAAATGAAGTTGTTTTTTAATTTTGCAAACACAGCTCAAAATACACGGACCCTCGAACTACTGCGACTCGAATTATCGAGGTTCTATTGTATTACAATTTCAATGCTTGTTTCGTCAATTTGCACTAATATATCGCTGCACACAACCGCTGTTTTCTCTATTACAGCCTCAACTAACTCAAAAGTCAAAACGTGTTCCTTTGAGCACTGATTTAACTTTTGGACAAAAATAAAAATATCAGTTCTGAATCGTACTAATATGGAGGATGTTCAAGTGAACCTGTTCTTTTCTGCCAAAAACTACTTCGCGGAAAGTGCTGTGTGGGCAGGAGCATTGTCCTGGTGAAGAAGAAAACAATTTTTCACAGTTGAAGACCATTTTCTCTATTGTTTTTGTCATAATAAAAACTTACAATGTTAGTTAAATTTTGTGCCTTCTGCAACCCATTCTACTAAAAATACAGCCTTGATATCGAAAACAAGCTTTTCTATTCTTGGTGATGACTGTATTTTGGTCTCAGGATCGTACTGGAAGATCCACGTTCCGTAACAAGTAATTACTTTTTGAACCAAGTTTTGATGTGCGTAAGTTGATTTTTAAACTTAGCATTTTCCCGACACACTACAGAAACGCACAAGTGTACCATGGTGATTCACAATCAACTGAAAGTTGATGTGAAATTCTGCATGGTATAGGAGTTCAGACACCTTTATACAGTCTCGTATAGACTAATATGTTTATTTAAAAGACATACTTTGTACAGTGACATTTTATAAAAAACCAATTTACAAAAATTATTTATTTATCAAACATTGTACAAGAATTATAAAACTGAAATAGTTTTATAACAAATCCAAATTGTTTTAAATCCGACATCAAATAAAAGGGAAATTGACATTTATTTTACGTCCGTTGGGGCGCTTTAAATTGGGTACACCATATCACTTTACGGATAACTTGTCTTTACTAATGTAAATGCGAATTTATTCGTTAGGTATCCTTATCCATCCTTACCTATTTGATACGTCTTTTTCTAAAACTGCTTAAACTATTTCAGCAAGTTCATCCCAACTTTGATGTGTTCTTATACATCAGGAAGTAGTATTTTATTTTAACCCTTCCAGCGCTACGGAAATTTCAGACCGCTAACACTGTAACAGTACATACCCCCAAAAAATTAAGTTCTCAATAAGTCGATGCAAATTTTTTTTCGATTTTCTTATACCAAAAAATGAGACATGGGAATAAAAAAATAGTTTTTTTAATCAAAGTTGGTTTAATTGACAGCAAAATAAGTAAAAAAAACGCTACAAAATTATAAATAATCAAGCTCGTGAAACCCACACTGCTTTATTACGTATTGCGTAGTTAGGTTATTATAAAATATTGTAAGAATTGAAATAAAAAAGAACATATAACCATGGTTGTGATACATTGTTTTTACAGCTCGGGGTGTGGTATGGTACCCTTTGAAACACGCATCGGGGTGCAGGTCTCGCAAAGGTAGATCGTTTCATTTCTCATTCCTTGTTGAGCGCAAACAACACATCTACCAGTGCCCTTTTCTCTCCTTGCCATAGTGTTCTGAAAAAAAAAAAACAATAAAACAACAAACGCAGTACAGTTTTGCACGGAGTCCGCATGAAACTGACTTACTAGTTAGTTCGTCTACAGCGTTAGCGTTGCTCGAAACAGAGCATTAGTGGTGTAGCGAGCCAACTTAGGTGGTCCTCCCACAACAGTCTGAGTTCAGAGACGACCGCCATTATGTTTTTTAACCAAGGGATATGTTACCCAATAACGCCTGCACTCAAGCGGCAAAACTGAAAACTATTTAGTCCTGACAATACAATCAATGTTTAAAAGCGAGTATATTTGTCCACAGCGTTTTGAGCAAAGTCAAACTTAGTGGTTATATTCGTCTACAGCGCGGGGTGGGTTAGTTTTTTTTTTATGTAACACAACTTTACAAAACTTCTCTATGCTAACTGAAGTAGCTCTACAACTTCTGTGTTATGTAAAAACATTGTATCACTTTACTGGCGGTTGAATGTACTGCAAGTTTTATTATAAGAAGTTATTTTTGTTTTAGTTGGTTAACCAATTAAACACACAAATTAACGAAGGTACACGATGGGTAATATTGTAACGATGAGGGGGTTATCTATTACTCTTTAACTTAGTAACTTAAGGCAAATCATACGTTTAGCAAAAACAGGAAAGTAAAATGTTTTCAACACAACTCTTTAAATTGTATTTTTATCGAAAATTTTTTGAAATAAATTTTTATTGGGAATAAGTACAGTAATCCCTCGACATTCGCTGACATGGTATAAAAAAAGAAAAAATACTGTATAAATATAGTAATAAAGTACATGAAAAATTTGTAAATTATTATAGTGTAGCACTGTAATTATTATTGTACGAATTTAATAACATTGTATAAATACCACGTTGGTGAAACACTCACAAATACAACAAAACATACAGATGGGATTTCCCTACAATACACCTCTGCGTGAATACAAGTGGATTTGTGCAAATGAAGGTCAATGGCATACTGTGATTTAGTTGGAGACATCAATTTAGTGCACAGCTAGTCAAATTAATTTTAAAGAATTAATTAAAATTACAGTAAAATATTTTGAAAGAAATTAAGTTTTTACGTTTTATCACTCGTAACAGTCGTAACCAATATTTTCGCTACTGACAGCGAACGATAGTTTGATGCCTTGACGTGACTAAGTTCTAAAAATAGACAAACCCAGACAATGAAAGAGCAAGTAGGGATGGGTAAAGGTAACATTATGAGAGCATTGACCTAGAGGGGAGAGTGAGATGACAAACAACGCTCCAATAACTTATAAAATTATCAACTGTAATCTACACTCCAAACAACTCAGCTCAAATACTAAACCTTTCAAGGACTTTTTTTACCACGTAAAAGCGAAAACGCGTAAAGCCGGACCGTGAATAACAAGGACTGCCTGTATCTTATGTAAATTAACTATAGATATTAGTACATGTTTTAAAATTTTCTATGTCACGAACATAACCCCCCTTTACGTATAAAGATTTGGTTTTCGCTATTCACGGCATTTTGTCGGAACCTATTGCGAATAGCGAGGGATTGCTGTATGTTCTACAGAAATGGTCTTAGTCATTTTGTTACAAGATATTTGCGAAATACTATTTTCCTAGATAGTGGATATGAAGGACCACATGGGGTGCTGGCAACGTGTATTTCCTTTTAATTAAGAACAGAATGTGGTAATTACTCATATTTTACCTACAGAAATACAGTAGATTCCCGGTAATTCGAGTCTCGATAATCCGAGGTTCCATGTAATTCGAGCCACAAATAGCATTGAATGTGACCATCCATTGTAACACATTCCTGCTGCTTGAAGGATACCGATCTTTAAATTTTTGTTTTCCAATGAATCTGTCAAGAGCGTTTGTACAATAAGTCGCCGGTATAAAAGCTTAGCATTTTTTATAATGCCCTGATCCATTGGCTGTACAACTAAAGTCATGTTCGGGGAGGGCGAAAAAATAACCGTAACGTTCATATAAGTGGGATAGAGTTATGCACAGTACAATTGTCAATAAACAATATGATTGTTCTGTTCTGTTTACAAAAGGTTTTGTCGAGATTTAACAACAGACAGAGATTGGGCAGAGCATCAATGACAAACTACAGTATCGGTACCTAGAGAATTCTCCCCCTTTCTACCAGACAGTGACCTATTTATCCAGCGATCCCTTTCACAGCACAAGATTTTATTTTTAGTGTTGAAAAAAAAAACTTTGGATTATCCATCATTTATTTACTTTGATATCATATAAAGTTCAAGGGACCGAACCGAAACTTCAAATTAACGGTAATTTCGAATTATCCAAGTTCTACTGTATGTACAAAAATAACATCGAAACAAACTTTTCCCGGCACTGCCGTATCCCCCTGGCGTGACATCGCAGCTCGTAAACGTTGCAGTGTAGTTAAACAAAAAACTGTTTATGATTTCTTTAATAAGTAAGTTTCTATTTTTACTGCGCATAAAATTACTTTTTTTCCTCAGTGTTTAATACAAAATAGTATATATTTAATTTTTTCGGAATTACGAGGACTATAAATAGTAGTTTTATCTTAACCTCTACATATTCCATGTAATTCGAGTTTTTCACAATACGAGGTACTCTCGGTCCCATTCAACTCGAAATATCGGGACTCTACTGTATTCCTAATGCATGCACTGTAACATGCATCTTCGATACTGCCCTTTCCTAAAAGTTTTATATCAAAACCGATGGCAGATTCATGAACTCTTTTCAGAAAGAGTTTGACCCAGTCCTTAAATATCCAAGTTAGTGGAAATAGCATAACTACTAATTTGAACGAGTTTTCAAATAAAACTAAGATAGACTTCTACAAAATAGCAACTTTTTTAACTTCCCGCTACTAAAATCGGGAAGTTATTGGTTTCACCCCGTTTTTCGAAAATCGAGTATTCATCAGATCTCGACATTTTGAGGTCCTAGGAATCTTCCCTGACCACTCCCGAGAGGGTGTCACCCTGTCTGTATGTATGTGTGTGTGTGTGTGTGTGTGTGTGTGTATGTAAGTATGTGACCCGCTTATAACTTTTGAACGGCTTAACCGATTGGATCCTACCAAACGGCGTTCTAAAGAGTTCCATCAAACTTAGATTTCCTGAAAATTTCAACTAATTCGGACCGGTAGGTTCTGAGAAATTTCAAAAAAACTAAGAAATAAAATTTTTTCAAATCAGGTTTTTTTGAAATAACTTTTAAACGGCTTTACCGATCAATTCCAAAATCTAATCAGCTTTTAACCTTGAAAAGTGACGTCGATCGCTACCAGTCCGGTCAAAATCGGTTAATTCGTTTGTGAGATATCGTGAACGAAAAAATAAAATAAAAAAAAGTGTTTTTTCTCAATTTGTCCGAAATTTTTCATCAGAAAAATTTTTGTTGTCGATTCTTTCAATGGACTCGAAAAACTGCATCGATTGCCGCAAATCGCATAAAAATCGGTTGATTCATTCGCGAGATATCGTGAACGAAAGAAAATCAAAAAAAGTGTTTTTCCTCAATTTCTCCGAAACTTTTCATCTGAAAAATTTTTGTTGTTGATTCTTTCAGTGGACTTAAAAAACTGCATCGATTGCCGCAAATCGCATAAAAATCGGTTGATTCATTCAAAAGTTATGGCAGTTCAAAATTTCCAAAAATAGTGTTTGTTGTAATTAAACTTAGCGGGAAGTTACATGGATGGCCTTTAGGGTCAACCGTTTTCCAAATTTTTTTGAAGGGGAAGTTTATTTTAGAAAAATATTTCTGATATTTTGGGAAAATTTTAAACAATGGACGATAATCGGGGGATACATGATGTCGGTATCAATTAAAAGAATGTTGCAGTTGATTTGTATCCTATATATATATGCAATTGCTGACTGAGATCAAAATAAACAACCTAAACCAAAAGTCCTTCGAGCATGAGAATTATCTAACACGAAGGCTTGTTAGTGGAGGTAACTAAATGACTTCTAGACATAAAAATTTCCCATTTTTAACGTTTCAAAAAAATGTTGAATAAACTCAACCATGTTCTGCGAGAGATGCGATGCAGTTTGCGAGGCGGCGTTGAGAAGCAAACTGTCCAGAGGTGTTAGTTTTATAAATTAGGGAGCTCAAGTATACTAAACAAATTAAATAAACAAAATAATAAGTGTTTTAGAATGGCTAAGAGATTTGCCAATTTTTTTTACAAATTTAAATATACATAGTTTTAGGCTTCTGAAAGTGTTAAATGTGCCACCACTGGCATCTCAACTATTAGGGGTAGAAAAAGCTATAGAATATTTTAACAAAACAAAAAAATATTTAAATGGCCTAGTTTTCCAGGGTTTTTTTAAACTGCCACCATTTTTCAAGATGCATTGTTTAATTTATTTCCTTACATTTAGTTAGATCACATAAATTTAAGTTTTTTTTTAATAAACCCCAACCTTTTATGTGCTTGAACTAATAAAAAGCGTGTTATTTAGAAACATGTTATTTTAAAAACTGTTGTAATTTAACAAACTAGCAATAAAATATCGGACACCTAGGAAACATTTTTTGAATAAGCAAAAAACTTAACTGGTCAACATCACCCAGGGGCGGAATATTTCACATGCAAAATAATTTGGGCACCAAGCCAATCAAAAACAACAAGAATACATATGTAGGCTATAATTCAATATTACGAAATCCTTCTTTACCAATTAACGGTGGATGTTAAGTGTGACAAGAAATTTGTTTTTTCGTGTCATTGAGATGGAGCTGAAAAAGCCTTTTCTTGTCTGTAGGAGAAACATATCTAAAGAAAATATCAAAGTGTCTAAGTAGGGGCTTCTCTGAAGAAATATTTTTAAAACCTTGTGAGAGGGGTGGTTTGATTTATGAACCTTTATCGCAGCAATTAGAGTTTGAGGAATAAGAGGTCAAGTAGGTCAACGAAAAGTCAAGTAGGTTTGTTGTAAGATGGGATTATTGCAGTTGTGTACAGCTGATTGGCTTTGTTTTTAGCTATTTCTGAAAGTTCCTCATAAGCTTGTAAATTCTTCTACAAGTTCTCAAAAATATCCGTAACATAATATTTCTGTTGTTCTATTTTATGATTTGAGTCAAAATGATAGATACAAAAGCATTTCCTTTTCAGCAATTAGTATTTGTACAACTTTCATTTAAAGTTAATCACAAATCTGAATTTATAAAGTTTCAGGAGTTACTAATGTTTTTGCAATATTTCATCTGCGTTTCAATTTTAAGGACTTTCATCAAATTTTTCCTATTCAATCATTCGAGTGAATTTTTTTTTTAACGTACACTGGTACAAGTATAAATTTATTTCAGAAACTTTGAAATGTATTTTGTCCATCATGAATTCTGCGCAATAGGTTAATTAAAATATATTTACAATATTTATCATCTATGACACATATGCTCTACTCATACTGGTATATCAGAGAAAAAGTATGAACAAATTAAACCTTTGCATGGCTGCTGTGTAGGTTATATTTGATACAAGTCACTAATAATAAATTCAGATATCTGAAATTTGTATTCACTTATAGGGATACATTTGTGCCATTGTAATTTTTACTGGATTTAATTGCTTGGTAAATATATAGTAACATGACTAAGTAGAAAACAAAATGAACCTAATGATATAATTACTAATTTTTGCGTGTGCCTTGTTAGTTCAGGAGTCTATAGTAAGAGGTGAAACGGCCAATGAATTAACTAATTTTTATGAAAAACTATAATATTTATTTACATTGAAATTACATATTTAAGGTATAAAAGTATCCATAAATAAGATTCCATATTTAATGAACATAAAAAGTAATGAAACATAAAGAGTATTAAAATATTACAACAGTATAGACATAGAAGTTTTTCAAAATTATCACCAACAGTATTACTGAATTAAAACAACATTGTTCTAACATGCATCAAATTTTAGGAAAATACTTTTATTGGATTTTGTTAACTAACTCCAATTTACTTTATCTTTTAGAACTTTTATTGAAATTATCTTTCACGAAATGCACGTAAATTAAAAATATTATAAATAAAGAATTTCTATTGTTTTTAAATCAAAACTTTAAGAATACAAAATAAATAAAACAGCATGATGTGTAAAACCTGTCATGCTATAAATTAATAGGCCTATCATTTTACAGTGTTAAATTTGAACCTTACAGAAATCCCTTATACAAAACCAAATAGGCAATATATGGTATAACTATTAAAGTATGTCACATTTTAAATGAAGAACTGCCTTTAAATCCAACCTTTCAGAAATAACCAAAATTAAATATTAGCAAGATATTTAAAACTTGTTACATTTTAAATGGAGAACTGCCTTTAAATATAACATTTCAGAAATAACCAAAATTAAACATTAGCAAGGTATTTAAAACTTGTTACATTTTAAATGCAGAACTCCCTTTAAGTATAACATTTCAGAAATAACCAAAATAAATATTAGCTAGATATTTAAAATTTGTTATATTTTAAATGAAGAATTGCCTTTAAAAACAACATTTCAAAA
>JAGFPH010001825.1:170481-187669 GCA_018207615.1 Philaenus spumarius
AAGCTAGAAGAACGTCTTCTTCAGTCAACATCTCGAGAAACACTGCCTAGCTAGTGTGGACACAAAAAAATGACAAACATTTGTTTGCAAACAGTTTGTTGTTTCTTGTTTGTAAGTGTGGACTGGCTTTAGAAATATAGTTTGTACAAATTGTTTAAAGGTTAATTAAATTTTGATGATGGATGGTATTGAAGCATGTTGCAAGTAATAAATCCATTTAACAATTAATTATATAATTATTTTTTTTTTTAAATTGATTGTAAGTGTGCTATTTTAAATCACCTATTATGTTTTTTAGAAATATAGTTTATACAAATTATTTAAAGGTTAATTTTGATGATGGGATGTATTGAAGCATGCTATAAAGTAATAAATCCTTTTAACAATTAGTTATAATATTTAAATTTGATTAATCAAAATTAAGTTTATGCTTATAACTAAATAATAGTAGGCTAAAGAATACAAATTTTTGGCGTTTGAAGACAAAAATTTAAGTGCTTTAAAAGGCTCTATAGAAGAAAATATTTTTACTCAAGAAAATATGTATATATTATTTGCTAATATTAAGTCAAAGCACAAGGTTAACTAGCATCTGCTTAGAGCAAATCAGGCTGATGCAACGGTATATAACTTATAGCAGACACACAGGGAGGAAAACATATCCATGGTTAAATTATTTTCTGGGAAGCTAAGATTCTATAATTTGACCTTTGTATGTAGTTCCGTTATCTTGAATATGTTTCAATTTCTCTTTAGTTCTGCGTTTTGGTTCACTAAGCAATTGATAAATATCAATTTCAAAGCAAAGAGAAAACTTCAAGCAGACAGCTGATCGTAGTTCAGTCTGATGGAAGGTTGTCTAAGTGGACTACTGAAGACATCAATTGACATCTACCCTCTTATAAGCTTTTCACAATAAAATCTAGAGCCAAATTTTGTAAATAAAATAGGCACGGTCTTTTGAAAATAACAGGGGATAACCCTATAATCTTACAACATTTTTATATGCTGTGTATTAATTAGCACAGAGAGCGGCAGCTCTTGAAGTTATACAGTCGAGTTATGAAGAATGCTATAAAATCTATACAGATGGATCACTAGATCCTAATGAATCAAAATCTGGAGCTAGCTACTTACTGGATTGTAAACAATAATCCTTCCTCATTCCAGCAAATTCATGTTCCAGCACCGACACAGAGCTCCTAGCCATTCCCTAATGCAGCAGTGGTTCATTGCACAGAGATAGAAAACAAAAAGATTTGTATTCTTAGTGACTCTAAAAGTGCACTACAGCTCATAAAAAGATATAAACCCTCAAACTATTATTATAGAACAAAAGAAATTTACCATCTACTGAACTTGTGCTCGGATAAGGAGATCTACTTCCAGTGGATACCTGGACATTGTGGGCTGCAAGGGAATGAGGAGGCTGACAGAGCTGCAAGGTTGGCCTCCAACTTACATCCAATACCATCTAGAGAACAATCTCTTAAGTAGCTGCATAGCCAAAACTAACAAAATTCTGAGAGATAGATGGATAGAAAAGTGGAATGCTGAACAAACCGGAGGTCACCTTCGTTCTCTTCTTGAAACTCCAAACGACATTAACATCTATAAAAATATGCATAGATCTGTATCAACTTTTGCCTCAAGAGCCAGGATAGGACAGATTGTCGCACAGTCTATCTCTTCCGTTTCAAACTTGCTGAGTCACCCTTGTGTCTAGAATTCAAAAAAGAGGAAGAAACTTTGGAACACATCCTCCTTCAATGCTCCATCAAGTCCGAGGCTAGAGACGAGTTAAAGAGAAGACTTCAACCAGATATCACCCTCAGACGAATTTTGACTGACTCCACCTTCTGGAAATTGGCCTGTTTAGTGTACGAGAGACACCGTGTGGTTGGCATTACTTGATGCTAGATGCATGTGCCAAGAAGTAAGAAGATTATATGCTGTGTGATTTCATATATATTCCTTGCAAACCTAAAGTTAATGAACTAGGCATCTCCTCACCAAGGAATCTACCCCAATCTAATGTATCTAATATTTTGTACTTCTACTAACCTAAGCCTACAAATGTAATGTATAAATATAATCTAGAAACCTAGGCTCACCTGCAATGAGAGAATTCTTGGAAGGAATTGTGGACATGTGATGTTGAAAAATTCGCCCTTTAAAAACTATAATATCAGCAGGTTTCATTAAATTAGCATCCCACACTTGGATTGTTTTATCCATACTTCCTGTAGTAAAAAGTCCTGTATCAAAAGGATACCACTGAACACTCTCAACGCTATACCTATGTGCTCCATTGTTTTTAGTGATTTGATAAAGCGATTTACACGTATAGTTAGGGTATCCAGTAAGATTATACAAGTCATGTATATAAACAGAACCATCCACACAACCTGAAAGAAGACTGGAAAAAAAACTGAGTTAAAAACTATTGAAAAAGGTGTAAGAGGACACATAATAGACACCTCACATAAATCCAAGCAAAATATTAAATACAATTTAAACCTGAACTAGACTTGTGAGAAAGAAACACTATATAAGTGTTTAAAATAACCATTGAGGTAGAGGTGCCAACCTATGAGTAAGAAAATGCTCTAGAACATAATAATGTTTGATTCTATTACGAAACATCTTAAATCGATGTAAACAGCAAGTATAATTGAACAAAATGTTATGGAACAAATAATAATAATAATAATCTTTATTTATTGAGGCGAAGTTAGGACCATTGGGTCCTCTCTTCCACTTAACCTCGAATTTCAAAATACATAAAAATTAACATTACAAACAAAAATTAATAAACAAACAAAAGTAAACAAATGGTATTAAAAAAAAAACACCTTAAAAAATAAACTTATCTCATGGTAAATTATAGGCTATTAAATATTTAAAAATAAATATGTTTCTCCAAGTTTTTGAACAACTTATTAAAATGACACGATTGCCATTCCAATGCATTTAGCAGAACAACTTAGAATCCCTTTAATCATAAATTTATCACAGAACAAATGAATTTATGATTTAATGAATTAGGCTATCGTATATCTAACCACATATATAAAAAACAGTAAAACAATAAATTTTCATTTAATGGTAGACTCTAATCGATGTATTTAGACAAATGAAAATGGTCGGTATAATTTCATGACATAACAATTTTGTTCACTAAAAATAATGTTACAATTTTCCTATTAGATATGACATCAAACTTATTTCTAATTTTCTTAAAAAGCTATACACATATCATGTACATAGCATATAACATACAAATAAAACAAAAATAATAACATCAACAAAAATATAAAATCTGTATATTTGCAGTTAATAAACAAATAGTGCAATTATATTACAACGTGTGAGGTCACAGCTATTAGTTTTCAATTCTTAAAGCTTTACACATATTATGTAGGATATTGGTAATTGTTTACTATTATTTTGTCAGAAGTAAACCTTCCCATACTGAGATATGTATGAACTGTATGGTAATGGACTGTGATCGACAAATGTTTGAAGAGCCGGAACAAGATATACCGGTAGCAGAAATGAAAGTAAAAAAATCCTATAAGTGACTTTTGGTTTGGTAATTTGTTATGTTGCATTTGTTTTAGATTGTTTATAATTGATTTCCCGTGATCAGTGAAGTGTCTAATTTCATTATATATAAAGGAAAAAGTGAAATGTAATGTAGTTCTATTAAAACCTGTGGTCACAACGTCATCGACTAGAACCAAAAAAAAGGAATATAAAGTTCTAACTTACAGTCTCTAGTCACAGTATGTTTCCATTTTGTAAACATATCTTTGGTAACACCAATTAAGTTGTTTTGTAAAATAGAAATGCATGCATTAAAAAAAATTAACTTAAAGTTCTCACTTAGGCTACAGTCTTTAGTCACAGTAGGCCTATGTTTACCAGCATTCATCATTCAGTAATATAATGTGCCCCGCTTAGGTTGGCAGCACTACTATATTTCTTTAAAAAAAGTTGTCATCTGCAAACATATCAACTGGGGGTCATTAAGTAAACATACACCCATTCTAAAACATTTCCTTGCTTGTAGCTTACTACTTCTGCCGCGCTACGGCGGAGAAGGCGTGTTGTAAACTTGCTGATTATTATCTTGGGTATTATAAATTTTATCATCAAAATCATGACTTATTTTCAGTTTTTGTTTCAACTTATCATATTGAACTTAAATAATTACATTTGCAAAAAAGTTTTGAACAAACTTGAATTAACCTTGGAAAATAGGAATATAAATAACAATAACCAGTTACTTTCAGTGCAACCTTAAATTTCAGACAGGACAAACAATTTCTGGCAAAAGTTTTAGTAGCCTTCTTATACCTCTATTTGTTGAAATATTGCCTTAGCTAATGACATTTTTCCAGTAAAGTAACAATAACTGTTACTAATCAAAAAATGTAGAACAATTATACTCACTATCTCCCTTCAACATTATCTACATCCACGGTGTTGATACCCGATGAATGAACATTTTCAACATCACAAAGCTTGCTCAAATTGAGGTTATAAGAACGTCTTGTTGATTCAACAAGTTTAAATTGAAGTGGATCCACTATTCCACTTCGTACGTTTTCAAAGCGCTTATACATCATACATTTGACAATTTAAAATGTTCGTAAACGTTAGAGATCATTTTAACCTACATCTAAATCTCGTTATGTCTCATATAACAGATAAGATAAACAATAATATTGAAATAAAATTATTGAAATCAAAATCCCTCTTTTCCAGGCATAGGATATTGACGGTACTAAAAGTCCCTTCTACTAGGCTAGTGTTAAGATTAGAGGGTAGGTTTAAGAAATAAATATAATTAAAATAAAGTTTAGAATAGTTTAGAATTTACTAGCCCAAGACGAAGACACAGAAAGTGGAGCATCATTGTGTAATAGTGCAAAATGTTATGAAATAGCTGACTCGAACAAGACACACTTGGTTAATCTGACAAACTATAAAAGGGTTGACAGTGACAGTAGGCCTATTATTTCTTAAACCTACCCTCCAATCTTAACACTAGTTCAACTACTATTGACTTGTCTACAAATAATTCCTCTTTCAAACCATTATTCAAAACAATAAAAGCAAAAGGGCCTTGAGTCGAAACTTCTTTTAATTTCATTAAATTGTACCGAGTTCTAGTTCTAAAGCGGAATTGGATTTTTTTAAACCGCCATCGGTCAACCTCAACCTGTTAGATTTACCCTAACGAAAAAATATGTTATACAGAAACTTTTTTGGGATTCCTCTACTTTTATCAATGCCTGAACGACTATCTGAGGGAAGTAATTTTGGCTCTCCCTACACTTTTTTTTAGTAAAATTATTTAATAAAATATATAAATTTTAATTAATTTATTCTAAAATTTAATGAAATTTCTAAAATCATATATTCTGAAAAGTTAAAAACAATATGGTAGTAATTATCTTTACTAATCTATAGGGGGGGGGGGGGGGGGGAACACATAACAAGAGTGTTAGATTCTCCTGTACGGTTGACCGTTCGCGGGATTGAAGTTAGGTTGACTGACGGGGTGACGGAGGGTTTTAAACATACATACTTCCAATGTCCATACAAAAGTTAGTCTGACGAAATTACTACTGTATCCTCTATCCTCATTTCATTTATCATTAATTCCAACTTTGACACCCTTGTTTTTAAGAGAATACTGTAGTAGTATTTTATATATTAAATATGAAAATCATAAATGTTATAAACTCATTATTAGTTTTTATTAATCTTTAACAGAAATATTTTAGTTTATTTCTTATTAATCAATGAGTTTATCAAATTATTTTTAAAACAATCTCTTCACCAGATACACATAAATTTTAATCCAGTATTTTTAAACTTATTTAATTGTTTTATTCATCTATGTGTTAAAAAATCAAGAATAATACTTTTTATACAATGATGATTCAATATGCATAATATGCACATATATATGACAGCATATTAAAAGCAGAAAAAATAATCCTTATAGCAAAGTAATTCAGCTGTTTAGAAACCAAATATTGATACACATAGATTGTTTTTTTTGCCTATGTTATAGGCGAGCTTTGAGTAATCATAAAGCTCGTTCTTCACCAGAGATAATATTACCAAGAGATAATTATGATTAAAAATGTCTAAAACCATTATTAATTAAAACCATTGTGCATCCACTTAATTAATTTGAGTGTACATTTTAACAAATGAGATTTCTTTATCTACAAGTGGTCAAATATATTTCAATAATACTTTTACCAAAGCTATTTTCAAATAATAATATGTTAATTTATAAGTGTTATAAATTTAAATAAATATTACATTATTTGAATTTTTACAGCCTAATATTATGTGATTACTTTTGAAATTAAGTATTTTTCTTAGATTACTACTGTGTTTTAAATTATAGACAAAATGTATTATTAAATGACAATTTAGTTACTTTATTCTAGAGTCATTTAATAAACTTTTGTTTAACAAAATAAATTTCACAGTTAGTAGCCAAAGAATAATGCTTAAATATGCAAAAGTAATGATTTAATAGTAGGCCTATAAATTATAATTATATACTACAATACCGGTTAAAATAGATACAACGTACTACGTTTAGTAAAACTTTGTTTGTTAGTCCACTACAATTCCACCAGAAGCGCTGAAGATAGTTTCAACTTATAACATTGAGTTGCCTATCTCCTCTTGGTAATATTATCTCTGCGTTTCCCTATATTAGTTATCCCACCCTGTTCTTCACTGTCACTATAAAGTCATTATAATTTATTTATATATATTTTTATTTTCTTATCGTTTTTTAATATTTTTCTTGTATTCAGTTTGGTCGAGTTATTTCACTTTCACATAGATTGTTGGTTTTTGCATTCAATACCGGTCATACGTCATAATTAATAATTGCCAGGGTTGGCAATTGGCAGAGTTGGCACCATTATTAAATTATTTTATTATTATTACTGGCGGTTGGCGGTATCGCGCACATAGCGTCATCGTCATCCGTACACTTGTAAATTTTAACGATCTTAGCTTTTTTGATACGTATACGTTTAAAGTGATATGTTGTTTTAGAATATAATACTGACTTTTTTATCATTAGGGCTCCTACAACCAATTTGACGTATTCATAGATATAATTATTCTAGTACATCAAATAGTGCTGGATGTTTATTAGGAACCATTATAAAGTAAGTTTATCATTTTTAGGTTAGCTGGAAAGGTATACATTTGGATGGGCCTAGGCCTATTTATACATAAGTTAAGGTGTAACAAAAGTATTTAATTAAGTGTATACATAGTCCTATTTATATTTGACTGAATTAATCATTTCAAATTAGCCTACTATCAATAAAAAATGAGTAAATTTTTTTAGGGTAAAAAAATACAACTCCTCACCATGCAGGGGTACCAACCCATGAGAAAAAATGCTGTAGAATGTAGGCCTTATCATGTTTAGTTATATTACTAAACTTATTAAATCAATGTAAACATTAAATATGGTGCAAATTTACTTAACGAACCTCGGCTGCAGACAACGTCTTTTGGTGTTAGCGCAGGTGACTTGAGGTTTTGGGAAAATTTTATTATATTCTGAAATTAAACGTTAAACTAACTGTAAAAAAATATTTTCACAAGAAATAAATATTAGGATAGAAACTAGCCTACGACAAAAAAAAAAACTAAGAAAAAATACAGGTTAAGTTAAGCATTTTCGCAAGGTTTGCATATAAACAAACCCGTCTTCATTAGCCTTAAGTGCAAAACAGCAGGACGTTAAACACCCAAAAAAAAAAAAAAAGATAGAAAGATACAAAACTTCACTTTTCCTTTATACATAAAGAAACTTAAAAATTTAATAGGCAAATTAACAACATTATCAAAAGATGCAAAGATTTTATTAACCATACGAGCAATTACAATGTTTACATGCTATTGGTCTCGTCACAACAATACGAGATCATACAAGAAATAAGAAAAACATGCACTATACATATATATATATATATATATAATAATACAAATAAATATCTAAAGCTAACTCTTATACATACAGATGCACATTATGCAAGTCTAGTTAAAAAAAATCATTGCCAAACATTTTGTTGAGGTGATATAGGCCTAGATAAATTATAACAGCATTGCCAAGTTTTTTTTTTTGAAAGCAAGAAGTCCTACCAACATGTAATGTTTAGAAACTAAAAACATAACATCAGCCGAAGAACATTTTTTTTAGGAATATTAAATATATCATCAAGTTATATATGTTTATAAACTAGACTAAAGACTGTAAGTTTATACTTCAGGCTATTTTTTAAAATTGTAATTTTAGAAGTTTTATTCTGTTATAGAAAAAATGTTCAATTTGATATTGTTGAATGTAGAACAAATTAAATATGTTCTATCGGCTAGTAAAATTATGTCCCTTGTCATTTATATCATTGCATTTAATGTAATGTTTTAAAGTCAGTTTTTTTGATAGATTACTAATCAACGTTTCATAAGATTTAAATTAACTTTTTCACTTATTTTACAAGTATGTTTATTTTTGTTCATTTTAAATTGGTATACGGTATTTTTATTTACAATTATGATGTCAGTGAAGTGTTTGGGCTAGTTGCTTTTGTTTAATGCAAACATACCTAAAATGGCTAAACTTAACCTGTATTTTTTTTAGTTTTCTTTTTGTCGTAGTTTCTATAATATTTAGGCGTGAGATTACTATTCGACCCTAGCCTAATATTTTTGCAGATAACGACGTTGTTTTACATTCTACTGTTAAATTTTGAATACAGGTAGGCCTAATACCTAGGTACTGTGACTAAATACTACAGGTTAAAACTTTTTAGGTTTTTTTATTATTATTATTCTTGCCATAGGTTAGCCATTATTTCTGTTGCCATAGGTTGGCCTAGGGTCGAATAGTAAACTTGCGCCAATATTTATTTCCCGCAAAATTTTGTGTGTGTTTTTACAGATAGCCTAGTTTAGATACGTCTAGTTTCATAATACAGTATAATAAAATTTTCCGAAAACCTGGAGTCACTCTCTCCTGCACTTTTACCCGACTTTTTTTTAGGAAATAGAGTAGTACTGCCAACCTAAGCACATTCTACTATTGAATGTTTAATGCAGATGAACGAACATACTGTAACTGAAGACTGTAGGCCTAAGTTTGAACTTCAGGCAATTTTTTTTAACTGCTTTTATTTCTGTTATAAAGTAGAACCTCGATAATTCGAGCTAATTGGGGCTGACTGTACCTCGAACTATAAAAAAACTCGGAATATGCGAAGGAATTGACAAAAATAAAGAATAACATATTTTTTAATGTGTTAATTAGTCAAAATATTCGAAAATTTAATAGTAGAAAATGTTTAAAATTTATATCCTTTACGGCACCCATTCCCCTACATCGTTACAAAAACACAAGAAAAAAAAATCTGTCTGTTTTAAAAAATCTTTTAACAGAAACAGTAAAGAATGCACTCATTACTGTAATCGACAATGCTACACAACACCGATATGCGTAGCATGTACTTCCGTGGGAACTGACAGTTTACTGTTGAAATTGAACTATTTTTAGAATACAAGAGGAGGAGACAGTCAAGTATGGGATATATAAATGAGCTGACATGAGATATAAGCGGCGTCGGCGAGACCCAATGTTGACTCATTACCTACATGCGAGTGGTGGTATGTCGCCAAGCTCGCCAAGTGAACACAAGCCAGCCACTTCGATCCCTTGTCACTTTCAAAAGATTAGTTGGCATTTAAAACGTAAAATGGGGCGGCGGTAACAAAGCAATTTTGAAGTCGCGTTACAATTGATGTTTTAAAATAGTCTAAAAAGATGTTTTTTATTTTGCAAACATAGCTCGAAATACCCGGACCTTCGAACTACTGCGACTCGAATTATCGAAGTTCTACTGTATACAAAACAATAATTAAACTTATAGGCTTGAATGATTACAAAGTGGAAACATACAGTGACTAATGACTGTAAATTAGAACTTCAGTCTTTTAATGTATCAAATCATGAACATCGATGCACTAGTACATCAAATGTAGGCCTAAAGTATAGTAAACATTAAGTATTTATGTAGTCTATTATAGAATTTTATAAAGTGAAAATTGTGCGAGTTCCTGTTTTGTTATAGGACATTTTCCTAGGCCTACTTATATTTTATTAAGTGATGTTAAGTTGTAGGAATAGCGGAGTCCAGCAATCGTGTTTTTGTTTATGTTCTCAAGTATGGCGCGGCCTTCGTCTAGTTCACCCCTGCAGTGCCCCGGCGATGGTGCGACTCCCTTTTCGGGTGTGCCATTGGTCCTCTTGCTCATACAGGCGTTGTCAGGAAGTTGGTTGTGTAGGAAGGTTCTTCAAATAAGGCGGTAAACGAGTAATGGATATAACATCATTTATTACATCAACTTTATGCTGGTCCCGTAGTACATTAAACTAAACTAACTCATGAAGGCAAAGGTAAGGACCCCCCCCCCCCTCAATATGAGTCTACTCGCGGACGCGTTCTCTCCCAGACTAGCTTAACATTTTGTTGGTTCTTTCAAACTATAACTATGTTCTCAGCAAACTGTTTATTAGTCAATATACTGTTAATGGACCCTATATTACTATATAGTTACTAATTAACACAATTATTACACTACAAGGTGAAGGGCACCTGCCACGTCATCAAAGTCGGCCCCTTCGACTCCTTTACCACTCTTTTTCTACGTATGTCACAAGAATGTTGCTTCAATTTACCACCAGAACCTGCCTGGGGACGGTCTAGACTTCGACTACTTATTATCCATCATACCTTGTTATCATCTAGCTTGTTTTTTCTTCAGCTACTGTTTCAATCTTAAAACTATGGCTATGCATGATGGTCGGAAAGCCTCTCTGGTAAGTTTAGGGTGACAAAATCCCTACCCCTCAACTTGTATCATGAAAGCGGTTAAATATATAAAAGAGAATCTATTCTTGGCTATTCTGAAATTCAAACTGTATGTTAAAAAAATATAAAAACATGAGCTGAGACCCCAGTCTAGCGTATAATTATCCAAATATTTAATTCAATGGTCCAAATTTCCCCAAAAAGTAATTAGTTATGTATTTGCTTTCGTGTCATATTTTACACTCAATGCAAAATCTTGCATGTTACTAACATTGCATCTCAAAATTCATACTACAGTAAGACCTCGATAATCCGGCACGTTCGGGGATTATCGAATATGCCGGATTATCGAGGTCTTCCTTTAAAATGGTTTGGACAGGGAATAAACTATAAATAAACGCACATGTACTGTATATGAACACGTAAATTACACGTTGAAACTATGTAACATTAACTGCGTAGAGAGATTGCCGCTAACTAATAAATTTTAAAAGCTTAAAACAAAATCATTTTGTATATAAAATATTTATAATATAAGCTCTCTGAGCGCTGGATTGTAACAAATATAAAAAAAAGGTTCCGTATACTATCGTGCGAGTGACACGCTGATGTTATAATTGCGATCATAGCCCCAGGCTTCAAGATGATGAAATATTTTTCCTATAATAACCTGGTTAGTTTTTTATAAGACATATCTAGCTTTTAAAATAATTTTGAGCATATATGAAGCGGAGTAATTATGTATTTTATGTTGTTTCAATGTCTTTTTTGCCGAAACATGAATATAAACAGGAACAGTGTTCGGTAAGGAGGAGTATGGGCGTAGTCGTGAACAGCGGAGCAGACAAGTGATGCGCGATTGTTTGATGCTCGAGATGTTTGAACAATCGAGACAATCGACTAAAACATCACGCATTTTGTGTATCACTAGTTGGGTGTATTTATTACTAAGAGAAGTAGACATAAGTCATAAGTGATTTTAAGTTTTACAGACTAAAGACTTTGTATATAGAAACTCGAATTTTTAAATTTTTACCCTAAAAGTCACTGAAAAGTCGCTGATTTTTATTTCTGGGAACTAGTAGATATCCTGAAAGCGGTTTTAAATCGAACAACTATTTACAAGAAATTCAATGTATCTTTTTCCAAAGACTTCAATTTGTTCAAATAATCTTCATTAAGTGGAATACGTTCAACAAAATACTGTCAGCAACGAAAGTGTTAAACGGTCCCTTTAACGTTTTTAAAGGACAACGAGAGCACATTGTTTTGAATTGGTTCGATTTTTAGGAGAAATTTTGATTGAAATGTTTGTTTTGGACAAGTTTATTGAGCAGTAGATTTTTACACACTGTTTTTAACGGATGCGGAGCCCACAGACAGTATAGACCGGGCTTAAATCGCTCAATAATTACAAAAACTGCTATTTTTAATGAGTGCAAATTTTCAAGATGATTGATGCCGAACTATCGAGTCTGCCGGATTATAGAGTGCCGGATTATCGAGATCTTGCTGTATAAAGTTTAAAATGCATTACTAAAGTCCTTTTATCCTCTTCTTTCATAAAGAACCTATTCCATTGCTTCATTATCTGTTAATACTAGGCCTATCAATTTTTCATTTATTTTTTTTATTTGATTTGTGAAATCCTAAAGTCTTCTAATTTCCCTTGTCTTAATGAATGTAATTGTTCATGGTAAAATTGCCGAGGCAACTCACTCGAAAACCTTGTTTTCAACGCATCCGTTAATCCTTTAAATGTTCGTTCATTTTTACATTCATCATTTGATTGAATAAAGCTTCTGGCTAACCCTTTTGTTTTATATTTCACAATATTAATTTTCCGACTGTCCGACGAGTCACTTAAACTACCTGCGTTTTCTATTAGGACTGTATATCAATAAAGTTCACTACCTTTTTCCCCGCTAAAATTCGGCAACCCTGATATCAGTTCTAAATGTACAAATTAATATTCCGCATCGATCTAGTTATTTCAACCTCTTTTTCTACCGATGTTTTTTCTAAATCCTCCCTTAATGTTTTATTGTCTCTTTCCGCCTATTATAAATTAAATTCTTGCAGCGAATAATCTTGACCGTCGAACGGAACATTTTCCGCCATTTTAAATTACTATCTTAAAACATTTACAAATGCAAAAATTTACAGCCGTCATCGATGTGTAGGCCTATAGTTCAATATTTTTCAGGTAAATATAAATCCATCTAATTTAAAATATTTTCCGAAATATAGGTCTATCTTAAATATTTTCCTCTGCAAACATTAAGATTTGTACAATAGTATTGATAAAATGGCTCACACCAACACCGTGGCTGTCTTTTTATGCGTGTCGCATATCATATGCTTCAGAAAATATCACTAAAAATACCGTGCATTTGAATTTCAATTGTACTAATTTATTCCGGTTTAATCCTAATTTTAATTTACCAACCTTAATCGTTTTGAAGACCACTTCTTGACTCCGGTTGTGGGGCGGTCCTCGTCTAGTTCACCCTTGTGGTGCCCTGGCGATGGTGCGACTCCCTTTCGGGAGTGCCATCGGTCCTCTTGCGGACGTACAGACGTTGTCAGGATGGGGGTGGTGTATTTTATAATGATAACATCAACCATTTTGAGAATAGTTGGAGCTTTAAACATTTATTTGTAGGCCTAATCTCTACAGTAGTTATTAAAGATATCAAATTGTTTTTCTGATGAAAAATTTAAAAGTACCTGTACATTTTACACATTTTGTGACTGTCTGTGTTTTTTTTATTTTCTTCTTTTTGCTGCTTAACATGTTTACTTTATGCCAATTCGACTAAAGAAGACGGATTAGCACAAGTAAATCCAATACCAGTAGCTAGGCTGGAACGTTCATAACTGTTGGAGGTTCCATCTGTAGCATATTGGATGAGCAAGCGTCTTTAACCATTACTATCATTGGAAATATGTTATTATCATATTTTGTTTGTGACAAAATTATGTGATATTCTATATTTGATGGGCTGCTTTATGCTAAAAAAATTAAATTGCGTATTCCATATATCCAAATATAAACAATGTGTTTATCTGGCTATGATGTATTATCATGTGAAGGTACAAATATTAATTAATAATCGTACAATTCTTTTCTTTCAGTATCACTTTCTGTAGGATATGGTTTCAATTACTTTATTCTATGCGACAATATTCTGCATAGCAGCTGCAAAATGTGAAGATGACCAACCCATTGATAAAAGTATATCGGAGAAGCTGAAGGCTGTGAAATTTCCCCCTTGCCGTGCCTGCAAAGTTTTGACTGCATCTTTTAAAAAAGTAATTCGCTAAAAAAATTTCTGCTTAGTGATAAGTTAAAATTTATTATAAAATGAGTTTAAAGCTATAGGCTATAAATAAAATTTAGTTAAATTTCAATTCCACAAATTAAACAAGTAATATTTCTAGATTTCTATTAAAAAATATACTTTATAAATAAATCTTATGCTTTATTATTTTTACACTTATTATTGCCACTTAGATTAATGACTTGGAGGAGGAGCCACACAAAAAACTAAATGTAAGCGACTAGGACCAACAATAAGGAAATCAGTATTAAGCTAGATCAGTTAGCCAACTGTTAGTTCAACTGCAAAAATAAGTCTTATGAAAAATTAAAAACGAATTTATTTTTTTCAAAATTATGTCTTGCACGTAACTTAATACGATGTACATTAAAAAAATATAGTACTTCCTTCTATTAAAAAATGTAGTTTTTTTTTTAAAATATAAACTTCATACGTGGCATTTTTATTTAAAGCTATTTTTACATGAAAAGGCATACTTAATTTTTTTCAAACATAATGACCACCGTTATTGATGCACCAGTTTCTTTATTTTCTCTTGAAGAACAAATGATGACGAACACTATTTAATGGCATTTTTTATTGGTTTAAATGCGGGAATAAATTATTGCAGGTCAGAATAACGTTTAGTCAGTAGTAAACCTCTGTGTGGCATCACAAGAATGAGGCCGAAAATTGTAGTACAGCATCACAATTCTACTACCAAGCATGTCAAAATACTGTTTTTGAATTGCCCAAAGCACTTTTTCAGGGTCTCAGTACAAATGAGCATTCATTGTTTTACACCTATGGAAAAGAAGGGACAAGGGACTAGAATAGAATGTTGGGGTTAGGGGGCGGGAGCGTCCTTGGGTTGTTGACTTTGCCACAAACAATCACGAGCACACTTTCTCTTTTTACCTTTTAGATCACTCGGCGCATCAGCTATGTGTACTTTGGTTTTTGAGAGGGATTGAGATGCACAATCAGTAGACCGGTTGTCGCCGTGGTACTAACTTACTTTTTGTACTTTTCAATCTTGTACAATTAATTGCCCAAGTGGTGCGGAAAGTGTTTACTGTTTTGTAGAACTGAAATTTTGTTTATATAGTTTAAAGTTTAGATAGTTATAGATTGTTTAGTAGTATAGTTTCATTTGTTAAAATGAGTGAAGTTTTGTTAATTGTACCCAAATCAGATATCTTATTTTATTTAACAATGCCTGGGAAATCTTAAAAATAACATAACAATATGTAATTTTGTTTACTTTTTCTAGTTGAAGTAAATAAAAAACCGACTAACTTATAACTTTATTTAGTTACTTTTTTGCTGACTAACTTTTAACTTTATTCAGTTAGGATTTTTCCTGGCTAACTTATAACTCTACTCAGTAATTTTTTTGATCGACTAACTCTAACTTCAGTCAGTTACTTTATTAGACTAACTTTCCCAACTCTGGCGGCAATATCATTCTTGTTTCATAGAAATATTAATATTGCAGGGAATAGAAGAGACGTCTTTAAGTAATTTTGAAGGAGGCGACGCTGCTTGGGAGGAAGAAAAACTGAAACCATATTATAAAAGTGAAGTACGACTTATTGAAATTGAAGAACGTTTATGTCATGATATCGAACAAGGACAACATCAGGTATTTAATTAAGTTCTAGATTGTGTGATAGTGTTTTGTACAACTTATACTGTATTCAATTCAAAGCAGTAGCCGGGGAAGGGGGGAGGGGGTACAAACCCCCCCGAAATCCCGAAATTTAGTAGTAAAAATTAATACTATAGGTTTGAAAAGTGCAAATTAAATTATAAAATAGACAACACAACAGAGGATCCAGCAACATATTTTACATCATTGTGCATTGCATGCATACTGATATTTATATTTACTTGGTTAAATTGCAACGTACAATACACATGGATGCAGTAGGTTACAGCCTTACTCTCTTGTGAGCTTGATCTTATCTAAAATAAGAAACCTACGAAGGTTCAACAAAAATACTTTACCCTAACAAAACACGCAATGCATTGAGTATTGAAAATACTCCCAATACGTGGGTTGGCGTGCAATGCACTGTGCGTCGGCCGCTTCTCATAGTATTCAGTGTCAAGCTCACATGTGCGTCCTTAGCAGTGAACGTGTTAAAAGGGTTTAAATTTAAATCCCCTTTTCTGACCAGACCCCCCTCTAGAAAAGTTTTCCTGGCTACGACCTTGATTCAGTTGTTTTAACAACTTAACTCTCTCAAAAAAATAATAATAAATAAATGTAAAACCCAGTTACTTTTCATTCAGTGCAAGTTAGTAGTTGTGTTTTGTGTCTTTTGTGGTTTTAAACTTTAATTACATGATTGTCCAACTTTTTTGCAAACTTTTGTCATTTTTATCCTTCTAGTAATATCCTTGAGCTAGCACAATCAGCTTGAATCTTTTACAGTAAAATTCTACACTCTATTTACAGAACTTTGTTCGTCGGAGACTTGTTCTAGATATCTCATGCGCCTTTCTTGTGGACTATATAGATTACTGAACAAAGAACTGAGCTATAACTTCCGTGTTTATTTCTATAGCAAAAGAAACAGGCTTACCTGGACTAGAAAGATCGGCTAGTGATCCAGTTTTTTCAATCCTCGTGTTGTTTGTGAATATCTTGCCTCGATTGTGGTGTACTGTAAGCAAAGCGCTTGACAAATAAATTAATTTGGTACTTGTTGCATTTCTACCAAGTAAAAATACTCGCCCTTATATATAGTGTTTTCTTTTCATCTTTCACAGCTTCCTGTACAATGATATAAAATTAAGCTCAGTTTATATTAACTACAGTATTTATTACAATAATGTGTTGTAGAATAAAAGATCTGGTGAATATTAGTCACAGCTGATCGTATAACTACTGTGTAACATAACTGTAAGCGTAATATCATTAGTGAC
>JAGFPH010001825.1:205656-215940 GCA_018207615.1 Philaenus spumarius
GTCATTATACCACTGAACCACTCGAATATAAAATATAAGAATTGCAAAGTATATGAATCGGTTGATTTCTATGATTGTAATCCTTGAACCTTCATTTTGAACCCTGGGCAGTTGGGCTTGCCATTTCAACCCCTACCAGCTCCGTTCTGAATTAATATTTTGTTTTAAATTTATGTGTACGTATGATGTATTGTATAAATTGTGCTATAAAAAGGAAATGTACTACCCTCATCATCAAACAAATACCTAAAGATGTAAAACGGTTAGATGAGAGGGAATCGGTGCAAATAATTTGTAACTTCTTTAGATGTTGGAAAAACGATCGTGAATGGTTGCCAATGATCCGGAAAATCATGTTTCATAAGAACGCAGAATATTTGTACTCAATAAGTTTTATTTTATTACTTTAGAAAATGTGTGTTTCTTTTTCTAACTACAGTAGAGTCCCCCTAATCCGAACCCCGGAAATCCGCCTATTCCGAACAGAGTTCAGAAAAAATACAGATTTTTTAAACTTAAAAAACAGGAGAAACCCAAAAGACGTTGGTGAAAAAACGTACATTTATTGTTATATAAAATAGTTAAATAGAGACATACATAGAGTTATACAAATTATATCTGCTAGGAGCCTTGAAATAAGTTTTAGTACAATTTTCTGCCAATCCTAACGTAACACTTTCACTTAAGTTTGTCGACGCGTTTCGGAGTTCCTCCATTATCGAGACCTATTTCAGTACTGGATTCATCCGTTATGGAATCGTCTAGATATAGTTAGCCACGCCTGTCCTACTACTACCGGTGCTGCTTCTTATGTAATATGTTATGCAACACGTTATGTAATATAAATCTACTCTTTTTTTTTTTTTATATATTTTCAACAATTTTAGAGTTTGGAAAGTTATTTATGATTGACTGTTAATTTGTTCATTAATAATATTTTCTCCGTTCATTTTTAGTTTGAAAATTTCCACGTTTTCCATTATATTTAACCGTCTTCCTTTGTTACTTTGGTGTAAGAGCTTCATTGATTCTTTCATTTCATATGGCATATGACCCTCATTTAATAAGTGTGTTGCGTAATTTGAATCTCTTTTTTCATATTTATAAGATCTAATATGTTCCCTAAATCTTGTTTTTAGTTTTCGTCCTGTTTGGCCTATATATGTTGCGTTACATTTACACTTTATTTTATATACTCCATTTTTGTCGTATGCTTCCCTTTCTTCTATAGACTTGCTTAATCTTTTCTTTATGGTGTTGTTCGTATTAAAAGCAGTTTTAACATTGAATTTCCCAAAAAATTGTTTCATTTTATATGTTTCTTTTCCAGTGAAGGTAAATCCCGCCCAGATATTTTCTTGTTTCTTTGTGACTTTGGTCTTATTATTTAAATTTTGTTTTATTTTACAAATTAATTTTCTTATTCTCTTTTCGTATCCATTATTTTCAGCTATCTTAAATATTGTGTTTAGTTCTTCTTTGTGTGCTTTCCTTTTAACCAGTAAACTATATAATCTATTAATCATGTATCGAAAAGCTGCCATTTTGTGTTCCATTGGGTGGTTTGAATGTGCATTAATTATATTATCGGTGTATGGGTCCTTTCTAAAAACTTCAAATTCTAGTTGTTTATTATTTCTGGTTATTTTTAAGTCCAAGAAATTAATCGTTCTGTTTTCTTCTTTTTCCATTGTAAATTTAATATTTTCGTGGATTTGATTTATTTTTTCTAAAATTAGTTCTCCTTTATTATTTTGGCTGTCTTTTATTATTAATAGTGAGTCATCTACATATCGGATGTATTCTAAGCATTCATGTTTCTGCAACATACATAGAGTCTAGTCTTGATGAAAACGCTTGAAACGAAATAGGATGAAAGCTGGTTACTTACTGTTCTTGTCGGCTCCATTTATACAATTTGTAAAATAATTTTTAATCACTGCTAAACACAAAGCATTACTAATTAACACACTTTTAAAAAGTAATGTCAGTGATTTTTTTCTGTCAAAGAGTACTGAATCGACTTGAGAATGCAATGTTCCGCCATCGCCGCATGAACAACATCATTTGGTATTGATGAAGCGTGTTGTTTGGCGTAGCGTAGCACGAGGACAAGAGCATTTGCCGCGTCTGTGTGTGATATGATTTCAGTTTGAGCATTCCCCTATTTCTCGCTTTCCTCCAAGTCGGTTTGTTTGCATCGATCAATTTGTAATAAGCGCACACAGTTTATCAAACTCCCCTAGTGTGAACACTGAACTAGATACGACTAGACTAGTGCTCAGTGCAGTGATTCATAAATATGTTTGAAATGCTGGAGGGAGAGGGGTAGGTAATGCCTCGGCGCTATGAGTCATCGAAGGGAATGCATTTCCTTTCACTGAACCTGGTCATAAGCCGATCAACGCTGTATAGAGCTGCTATTAGCGGATGTCCCGGCACATTATTTCCCATTAACATGTCAATACGTTGATACTATTTATGAAATCCGCCTATTCCGAATTCCCGCTAATCCGAACAGTGTTCGGTCCCGATTAGTTCGGATTAGCGGGACTCTACTCTACTGTATATATAATGTCCAGAATTAAAGTACAGTAGTTTCATTTTTTAGTTAAACAGTGCCTTATTATGATTTGTGTTCGTTAAAAACCTATAGAGTACAGCAATGGCACTGAAAAGTTTTTATCTTTTGACTCTGTAGGTACACTAAAACCTCGTTTATCCAATAATCGTTTATCCGCAATGGTCCTCAGAAAAAAAAAAAATAATAATTCCGACAATACAACGCGAGTTGTGGCAGATCCCGCGCGGGGTGTCAGTTTTGCGGCACTGAGTGTACGGCACGGCGCAGCTGTGGGCAAACCTGACTGTAGTACTCACGTCGTCACTGTGAGTCAGACGCGCCAGTCAATCAGCACCACTTGTTTGTTTACTTCTGTTATATTGTCATAAGGTCAGTGTTGTGTTGAGTAAGAGTAAACAATATTGTTGCCGAGTGCAGTGACTTTTTAAGTCACAATTCATTATTAATAATAATTGTGCAACGACTTAATTGTGTTCAGAATTAAAATGTCAGACAGTGAAGCAGAAGAACAATGATTTCTTTAAAGAACTGTTTCAGTTTTCTTTGTCTTATTTCTTGCAATAATTGAACTAATATTTCTGTACTTACCAGTAGTGATTATTGTATATTACAATAAATGATTCATAAAAACATGTGTTTTTATATAAAAACCCATGATATTTGTTTTAAATAAAAGAACCAAGGTGAGTAATTAGACCACGAGGCGGTGTACCGTGAGTAATTAGACCACGAGGCGGTGTACCGTGAGTACAAATTTCTTATATTTAAGCATGTGGTCCGGTGGCTGTAATACATTAATTTCTGTTTTATCCGTAACGGTACTGGTCCTATCAAAACCTGATAAACGAGGCACACTACATTTTAATTTTATAAACAATACTACATGCTCTTTGCAATTTAGTTACATTTTCACAAATTTATACATTACAGTGCAAGTATACACATGTACAGTTAAAGCTAATGTTAATGTATTTTCAGTTTAACTGTATTAATTAATGTATTTTTGGTTAATTAACCATAATGGCCATTTAAGAGTGCTTGTAGCACTCTATATCATGTAAGTTATTACCAGATTAACAGAGTGATACCGCATGTATTTCTGTATATTGTTGCTTGCATGGGCGCCCATTTGATATTTTCTAGGGGGGGGGGCGGCTAGACCGGCTTAACGTTCACTGCTAAGGACGAAAGGACCACATATGAACTTGACACTGAACACTATCAGAAGCGGCCGATGCACAGTGCATTGCACGCCAACCCCCATATTTTGAGTATTTTCAATACATAATGCACTGCGTGTTTCGCACGCTAACCCCCGTATTGGGGGTATTTTGTTGGGTATAGAGGACACAGGTATCCGGAGAGTTTTGTTTTGCATCATCATTCGTGTTCACATGTGTCGAGGTTACGGGATGCGTCTGTCCGTCTGTCGCGCAATGAAATCAAATATTTAGGTATCACTCTTGACAATAAATTAACATGGAAGTCTCACATAACTGATATTAAAAATGAACTAAGAAGAAGTATCAGGAAATTTTATTTTCTTAGGAATATTTGTGATGGCGACTTGATGAAGACACTCTATTACGCTTTAATACACTCTCGTTTACAGTACGGTATAGAGTGTTGGGGCGGAGCACCAATCGCAACTTTAAAGCCACTAATTTCAACCCAAAAATATTTTATCCCGATTGTTTCATTTTGTAACAGGTTCTCTTCATCTTTCCCTCTCTATGCCAGAAAAAAAACCCCCCCCCCCCCCCCCTAAGACATCTTTTTGTGTATAAGGTTCTAAGAACTTTTTATAAAAGAAGTGGTAATAACGCAACCGAGCAATATTACAGGACTAGATGTCGTGCACTAGGTTTTGTCAGAAGACCTAAAACTAATAAGACCTGGTTCCGAAGTTCTTTTCTGTTTGTCGGCCCCAAAGTGTTTAACCGCCTTCCGCGTCAGCTGAAGCAAATTAGTAAATTGTATAATTTTCTGAGGAAAGTGAAAGATTGGCTGTTTACGTTTAGCGACATTGAAGATTTACTAAGAGTGTATGAATGATGAGGAGGAACGGAACGGATCTCTTTGTTGATGCTTTTGTGGGGTCGAGGAGGATTCTGACCTCGGTCTTCTTCTCATATATGTGTGGCACCTCATCTATATTTTTGTCTTTACCTTGTAAAATTGTATGCTTATTTTATTTTGTGTCAAAATGTTTATTTTATTTCTAGTATTATGTTTTTATTGGAAGTAGTGATACAGCGAATCACACACAGCTGCAGTGGCATCGGAGTAATTGGTTGATATTGGAGAACTGCCTAATTATTTTGTATATTTATATCTTTTGTTTTGTTTTGTTTTTTGTTTTTTATTACAAACCAATTACCTAAAACTGGTTGCGGTAATTGGTATAATTTCCAAGAATGTAAGGAGAATTTTAATGTAAGATCTGGAAATAAAATTATTATTATTATATTATTTTTAATAAATAGTGCATTGTACGCCCCCCCCTGTATTGGGAGTATTTTCAATACACAGTGCAATGCAGCTCATACTTGAACTCTTGTAAAAAATAAAATAAGTATATGTAAAATCAAACGGCACATAACATTTAAAACATATTTTAGTGCTAATCTCTTTAAAGAAAAATATCCGACTATAATTAATAATATGCATATTTTTCTTTCCCTGGGAGTTAGGGGGGGGGGCTGCGGCCCCCCTCTGCCCATGGTTGCTTGGAGTCTCTATCCCACCGCTGTATTTTTCAAATAACTGTATGCGATTTATTTGAAAACTGTTTATTTGTTTCAGATAAGAAGAACTTTGGTTCAAATTTTGAAACTGCACGCTACTTGACTTACTTGGGGCTGTGTGTGGCTACCTGCATAATCTTCCAGAAAAATCCGATATTGGCCAGTATAATAGGAGTGTGTGTAGCTATGTACGTTAGTGTGTCAGTTTATATGTTGGGGGACACGTCATTGAATTCCGTTTTTGCTACTTAATATTGTTTATTGTTCAAATTTGTACATAAATATTTATTTTGTTATTATTATGATTAATAACTAGCCTAGTTAAACACATGGTACAACTTGAAATTCTAAGTAAGTGTTGGATGTCTGATGTATGTTACCTAGATTGTAATAGGCTAAACAAATATAAACAGACATTTTTATGACCAGTTAATTGTTGTATTTCAATATGTATTTCTTTTTAGTTCTAAAATGTTTTAATTGTTTTTATTTTATAGAAGTTAAACTTAAAGTAAATTGAAGAACAAAATTGCAAACATTGGACGTATAGTAGAGTCCCGCTATTCCGAACAGAGTTCAGAAAAAATACTGATTTTTTTAACATAAAAACAGGAGAAATGAAAAACATGTTCGTGAAAAAACATACTTTTATTGGTATTTAATTAAGTTAAATAGAGACATACATAGAGCCTAAACTTGATGAAAACGTCTGAAACCAAATTGGAATGAAAGCGGGTTTTGTTTCCTTCACTTTTTCCATCCGTTTTGCGGGAAGGAAGCTACGGCAACAAGCATCCGGTGAAACTGATACCGTGTCCGTCAGAAAGAAGGAAGGATTAGATACGACAGCTAGGCACTAGTAGTGTTCATTTTTTATATCTCCAGTTGCAATATAGTATGTACACTAAATGTAGTACACCTAAATAAACATACTGTATATACATTTACCTGGATTTCCGTCATGCAACTTATTTTGTAGTTTACACTACACGTTTCGAGAACAGGTTCTCACCTTCAGGCGTTGAAATAACTCGCATGTGAGCACGTCAAACAAAAATAAAAAGTACGAACACAAGAGTTGACGATTGACCGTGGCAATGCTAACGGTGCACCAACGCCGTGACATTTTTATACAGTAGTTCCGTGTTTTGTGATTTTTTAATGTACATAAACAATATTTTATTCCAATGTGCAGTGCGATGTTTTATGTTGTAATCTGTGTGTATGTATGTGTGTTCGTAATTTTTATTTTTGTTTGACGTGCTCACATGCGAGTTATTTCAACACCTGAAGATGAGAACCTGTTCTCGAAACGCGTAGTGTTAAGTACAAAATAAATTGCATGACGAAAATCCAGGTATATCTATATATATACGTATACTACATTTAGTTTCATACTAGTAGTGTTGTTGCCACCTGTTTCCGTCCGTTTTTCTTCTCCGTTTTCGTAATCTCGAAGGAATTATTTTTTTCTCGATCTTTTTTCAAGAAGATGCGGTACTAACGGACAGACTGGGGGATGACAAAACTGACAGTTCGAACAACCTATCCCTTCCCATCCGTTTTTAGAAGAAAACGGAATCATAACGGAACAAAAGGAAAAAACGGATAGTTTATACCTAAGGCGAAGTGAAGAGCATTTGCCGCGTCTACGTGTGATACGATATGAGTTCAGTTTGAGTGTTCACCTCCTCCTCGCCTTCCTCCGAGCCGATCAAATCCGCCTGTTCTGAATTTCCGTTAATCCGAACAGTGTTCGGTCCCAATTATTTCGGAATAGCGGGACTCTACTATAGTTAGGTAAATTATACAACAATTAGAACATTAAGTTACCTAAAATGTACTAGTCAAAATAAATGCGACAACAATTTTCAGGACCAGTTTATCCTTTCATTTAAATATGTATTTCTGTTTAAACTCGCAGCCATGAAATTAGGCGGGTGAGAGAAATGTCGGTGTTGCCAATTCGTGCTGTAGTTATTTCTACAACTTACACCCGTCATGTAAAGGTTTTGAAGCCCAAGTGTGCTTTCTCTCGTGCTTGTGAATCTGTCTACAGAGCATTGTGAAATAAATTTTTACCATTGCCTTCAGAAAATGCTACTGATTCCAACGGTATGACTTTTTTATTTTTAAAACGGCAGCAAATAATTACCAAAGGGGAAAAACCTAAATGGTAATTTAATTCAAAACTGCCGAGTATTGAATTTTTCACCAAGCGAGGATTTTGTTTGTTTTTTTGGACAAGAACAAAGACACGCGGGCGCTCGGCGAGAACCGTAGCTCGTAGCCTTGCTCAATGTTGCAAGTTGCTATTCTATAATCAAGAGTAAAACACAAATAATTTTAATGTTTACAGAGAACATTTGCATTTCCTTTACATATTATATGGTGATAATACCATGATTTTTTTCGTTCAAGCCATAATTCGGCTAATTTTTTTCTTATCATAATAAAATTCCAACAACGCTTTTTAATTAATAGCCTACCTAAAAGCAAATTACTGGAATAAGAAACGTAGGGTACATTTAAATTATAAATGAGTTATTAATAATTAGATTTTTGTAAGAAAGTATTTTTAAGTCATTATTATTATTTTGTTGTTCACCCGGGAAACACGTGTGGTTGAGGACACCACGGACGCGAACAACTTTACTTCCCATAATTATCATATACTAGTGGCTTGTAGGGGCAAATGCCCCTATTTATACTGAAACAAACTTTAATATTTTGTATAATAATTTTATTTTTTAAATACAAATTAAATTTGATATAGTTCCAAGTTCATATTAAAACTACACAATAAAATAAATAAAACCAAACTAAACAGCTGGGCTATAATTTTTATAGAAAAACGAACAAAACAGTTGGGCTTTTATTTACCTTTTAAAACCAAATTAACCAGCTGGGCTTTAATTTTTATAGAAAAACAAACAAAACAGTTGGGCTTTTATTTACGTTTTACTGGCGATTCTGTTTGCATACAGTACATACAGTTATTAAAAGTTATAGGAAAAATCATGATTAATTAATATTCAGCTTATCCACTCATCTCACTGGAATTTTTAGGCGCTGGGACTTGGCAACAGTGCATGGGTAGTGTTGCCAGTTTTTGCTTGGAGGTAGACGAATCTCGACCTTCCGTCGCTTGACTAGTTCCATGTCTGGCAACACCGCCATTTCTCTCTCACCCGCCTAATTTATGGCCGCGAGTATAGTTTTAAATTGTTTTAGTAGTTCTTATTTTCTAGAAGTTAAAATTTAAGTAAATTGTATAACAATTTTGCAACCATTAGAAAGTGCTAAATGAATTAAACAACAATTAAAACATTATGTTAACTAAGATGTGTAGGCAAAACAATTATGACAACAATGTTCGTGAGCAGTCTATTGTTGCATTTTAATATGAATCTCTATCTAAATTGAAGTTCTATGTGTAACCATTTCATTAGAAAAGGTTACTTAAATTAGAACCACTAGAACATAAAACTGCCTAAGGAAGTATTAGTGAAATAAATATGAGAACAATTTTGAGTACTATTATTGTTTATGGTTTTATTTCAATTTGTATTTCTGTTCAGTTAAAAATGTTGCACTTGTTTTTATTTCCTAGAAGTTAAACTTGAAGTAAATTGAAGAACAACGTTCTCATCACTAGAAAAGGTTATGAAATTAAACGACTAATAAAATATCACCTTGTCGAGTATGTAATATTGAAATATGACAAGTTTGAAGACTAACTTATTGTTTTGTTTCAATATAAATAAAATTTTGAAACCATTAGAAAAGCTTGAGTAAATTAAAATTGAGAATGTATTAGGCAAACAGATGTAGGCGTAATAACAATTTCAGAGCTCAGACTACTGTGTAGTTCTAAATTGTTTTAGTTGTTTTAATTTCCCGGAAGTTAAATTTGTAGAACAATGTTCGCACCACCAGAAATGGTTATGTAATGAAACAACAATTGAAACATAGAGTCCGCTTTATCCGGCCTAATATGGCGGAGTACCAGGCCGGATACCATAAAAGCCTGATAATCCGGTATAGGGTTAAAATAAGCCAATAAACGTACATGAGAAAACTTTACAGTACTACTGTAATTTAAATTGGAATCATTCAATAAAACAACAAATAGATGGACCAAATCTTGGGGTATATTATAGTAGATACAACCATTGTTACAAGTGTAACATATTTTAACTAGAGCACTGTACGTACAATATTGTATAAAAACCTCAAACAAATTTCGCATTAAAAGTTGTATAAGAATGATGGAGCAAATTAAAATTTAATGAAGAATATGAAGTGAATTGACTAATTTTTTATAAATATCTTATGGTAAATTATTGTACTTAAATATAATTTTAAGGCTCAAACTTGTTAAAATGTATTTAACTAAAGATTTTACATTTGTTAATCGTCACAGCAATAAAATAACAGAATAACTTAGTGCTATTTTTCTCAATAGAAACTTATTTTTCATTTAGAATTTTGCGTTGATACTAGCCGCAACACACAACCGTAATGCCGTTGTCGTCACTACATTGCAGGTGTTATTACGTGTTGTAAGATGTTTTCGGATCGCTTAGATAGTGCTTCATTTATTTTATTATATTCTTTGGATGCTGGGCCGGATAATCCGAGGGGTCGGATAAAACGAGGCCGGATAAACCGGACTTTACTGTACTTATTTCAATCATGGCAATTGATTTTATAAATTCCGGACATTTTTTTGTGTTGAGGTGTGGGTTTTATTTGGTGTTGATAATTTATTTGTTGTACGGAAGGATATTGTGACGTGTTTTTTGAAAATATTTCTTAGGACGTTAGGCAAAAAGTTGGTACATTCGGACGAGATGTATTTATTATCACTAATGCTATGGGTTTTCATATTTACCATGTGGTATTAGTAGAATACAGCCTAGATTGCGCCGTGTTAACGATAAGTGATGC
>JAGFPH010001825.1:216040-242744 GCA_018207615.1 Philaenus spumarius
GTCTATCTACTATGGGTTTCTAATCATTTTCATATTTACCATTGTGGTGTCAGTAGAATACAGCCTAGATTGCTCCGTTTTAACGATAAGCAATATCATGTTTGTATTTAGTAGTGCAATATCTTTACGTGTTTCTTTCAATAACACGTTTTAATTGATTTAATGAGTCAAAGTTATATAAACTGTCGTTTCAGCATCTTTTATTGAGTATGCTGGCTAAATCGTTAAAGATGTGTCAAAACATGAACTGGAGAATAAATGAAGAAAATGGGCAAATGCTGGTTGCCCTTGAAAAATGCAGGCATTCTAACTTTGAAAAAATCAATTTATTTTGGAAGCTTTTTATAAAACTCCAACTTAAAAACCAAGTGTAATAAAAAGTTATCATTGTTAAATTAATGTAAAAATCGATCATGTATTGTTGTATATATATATAAATATGTAAAAGATTGGTGACGCTTTATTTTATTTTTTCATACATTTGATCAAGTTAGGTAAGCCGTACTGAAGTTGTTAAATACATATCTTAAAATTATTTATAACTCCCTAAATATGATATAGGCCTAAAATCAGGTACTAACCAAGGAAACCACTATTTTATAATATATTATTTATTTATTGTCAACTGCAGTCTCTAGTTTTACTTTACTTTATTTATGTGGCTACAAGTTTCACTGCCACAGGCAGCATCATCAGGCTAACTATCTATGTCCACTCAAACACTCATATTACACAACACTTAATTTAACATATATTTTTGTACCTTGGTCGTACACGTCAAAGAAATTAAATTTGTTAGTACAATTATAATTTATCTTGCTACTTGAGAGGTATTTCATCTTAGTGTTCGCTTCCTACAAGACTGATTTGGAAAGGTAAAGATGCAGTTCTGTTAAATTCTTATCCGATTGTACTTTGTGCCTTACTTGATTTTTTTATGTCTCTTTGGTTCTATGTTGGTGGTAGTATATCAAATCAAAAAGGCAATAAAGTTATATCATCGCTCCAAAAACCATTTTACAACGAATTTCAAGGGCTACGAGGGATTTAACCCTTTCCACTCCAATTACTGGGGACCTAGTGTTGCTATCAGCTCCAATTAATTTTGAGCGAATATTGCACTTTAATTTGTTTACTAAAAAAAAAAGTATTTCTGTCAGTTCTAAAAGGTTGATTTTTTATTTTGCAGTTTCTTCTGTGACTAAAGTATAAATTGGTATGAAATAAAACATATATATTAATTTTTAAGTATATTTTTTAAATTTTTATTTACGGTACTGAAAAAAATTGAAATTCGTAACAAAAACAGGAAAAAAATAATTTTTGACAAATTTTCAATGGGAAGACCTATATGTGTTGCTTTTTTGTTGTCTATATACAAACAAAATTAAAGGGTTTACAAATGTTTTAGACACAATAATACATTATAAAAAAATTATAATTGAAAAACAAGTTTTTTGTCAAAAAATTAGTTTTGACACCAACTTGTACAAAATTGCCTCAAATATTTATTTTATTGCTTAGCAACAGCATTATATAGGTCAAAACTAGTAAGAAAAACTTTTTTCAAAACTTATTGGTAGGCCTAATATTGGAATCACTCAGGTTCGAAACAAAAGTTCCGTCGCCACTCCCGTCATTTTGTAACAAACTGTCTTCGTTTATTTTATTTCACAACAATCATTATTGTAAAAAGAACAATATTAAAAAATAAACCGTGAAATTACACACGATAACCTAGTACAACAAAACTAAACAACGCGTAAGCTCACTAAAACACTGCGTAGTAAGTAGGAACCAAACAACGGCGAGAGCAGGCAGCTGTTTACAGAGCGGCCAAAGACGGCAAACATTACATTTTCTAAGATTTATTTACCACAGAAACTGAACTCAACTGGTTCTAAAAAAATTCCAAAGATAGCAGCACATATTAAACTTCAACAATAGCTGTTATCAAAGTAGCTACGTCTGTTCAAATGTAATCAAAGAACGTTGACATATAGCGAGTTCGGGGCTCGCACGACATAGGAGTTCATGCGGATTAGTAGGGTGCGGGGCTGCCCCGACACTCGAGTAGAAAGGGTTAACCTTGAACTCTTCGTTTTAGATATTTTTGAGTTTAAAGGACTCGGGGAAGCTGGTCCTAGCACTCAACAGTCATATTTTAGTCAATTTTTATCCTCGAGAAATAAAAAGAAAACAAAAATGTTTAGTAAATATAAAGTTACATTTTTGTACTCTTTTTTTACGTACTTCTTTAGTATTTGAATTATTTGGAAAGAAAGACATCTGGTTTCAAAATTTAAAAAGTACAGTAGAACTCCAACTATTTGAATCAATTGTGATCGCACCCCATTTGGATAATCAATAATTCGGATAATTGGTTTTTTCCCCAAAAAGGGTCCATTTTAATTAATTATTGTATTGTTGTTGAAAATGGGAGAAAAACTACTGTCTTTTTAAAGAAGAAGAACTTTTAATCAAATAAATGAAAAGGCAACATGTTAAGTGTACGTACTGTACTGTAAATGAAAGTCATTGCTTGCTGAACATCTCGGTCAAAGTAAGCTGTTTGACTGTATTCATCGTTTTCGGGCAGCCAAGTCCCGTATTCGCTTGACAGTGGTTGCATGTAATCACACTTGCGCTAGAACTATTATTTTGCGAATCGCAGAATGTTTCCGTCTTATTTTACTTTCTGAAATTCTGAAAGCTATTTGGATAGTTGGAGTTCTACTGTATTGTTTGTATTTCAATCCAAACTTTTTTTCAAATGCAGGCATTCTAAAGTGGTAAAACTTCTGAAACATATTCGTACTTGGAAAAAAGTAAATTATAAATGGATTAAGATAAATTGAAATTCTTGTGGTACAGGCGTTGGTTTCATTGCCGACTTTTTCTCCAAAAAAGCAAGCAACACATCTTATTTAAATCATAACTCCCTTAGTTTTTATGCTAGTAACTTTTATAAAACCTCATTTAAAAGGTAATTTCAAATACTTTGAAAAATTATATATATTTTTTCTCCAAACATATTTTTGTTTCCCGTTATTGATCATTGAATTTTTTGACGGACAAGAAGTCGCCTTCAACCAGCTGTACCTCTGATCATATCACACCTACAGAAATTTAAGCCAATTTGGTTCTTTATAAGCTTAATTTTTGTTTATTATAATTTATTTGATAATACGAAAGGTTTCGAGTTATTCGTGAGAAATCTTTCAACAATATAATTTAAAAAAAATAAAAAACCAACATATTCAATCACGAAAACTAAAAACGTATTGACTTATCAAAATAACTGTATGGTAAATTTTTGCTTGGAATTCATTCTCTGTCGATTTCTGTATTTATTTTGAATATAATAATTTCCAAACCCGTGTGTTTATTTACGTTTTATGATACATGTTTATTACGTTATTAACCTGACCGTGTGTAGACCACTCTGTGTTCGATCATGTTTTCAGACGATGAATTATTGTTTCTGTGTTTTATTTTCGCCTTTCTATAAATTCAAGGAGAAAATCTTTGGTCCAAGCGGCCATATTAACTATTAAGTAAAACAGACACAAAATTAATAAACACAAACAGTGTCTGGGAAAGCACTTTGCCACACTCAGACGACGACGTGAGGACCGACACGTGCAAATTTCAGGCGTTATTGTCTATACAACTGGCGTCTGTGCGCATGCGCAGATGACTGATGTGACCAACTGAAGTGACGCGACCACACACACGCCCACTTCGGACTGCCATCAGTCCGGTGTGTCACGCCGAAATGATGAATTTTCATCATTCCATCAGTTCAAATTTTCGTGTGAGCTCACATCAATTTTGCATACACACGGTCAGTTTGGTGTGTCAGTTTGGAGTATTCACACCGAAGTGACACACCAAACTGACCGTGTGTAGGCCGCTTTTAAAGTACCATTTAAAAAAATCTGCTTTTAAATATTTATTTAAGATGAAATAAAAGGGGTTCGTAAATGATATTACACTAAATACTTTAGTTCTTTTGTCTTTCTTAGTTAATTTTGTGTTTGTCTTTTCATTTTGTATTTGTTTACATTGATTTTTCTTTGAAAATTGATTTTATAGTCCTATTCAAAAATCAAATTTTTTGGCGCTCAATACAATAAAAATAAGAAGAATAAAACAAATTAATGAGTAAATAGCATTTATAAAAAGTATTTTGTAATGTGAAGGAAAAATTGTTAAAAAAGTTAAAATAACTAAAAAGCGTGATTTTTTTTGTTGCTTTTACCATAAGAAATTAGCTTAAGAGCTTGTTTTAGGCAGCCTATGTAAAAAAAAATTCCGGGGGAGGACCCCACACCCCCCCGGGGCGCAGAGATAGGGGTACAGGTTCGAACGGGCGCAAAAATATGATCGGGTCGGCTTTGCACAGAAGCAGGCGTTTTATCCACCTTGACTCGATGTGCTGTTACCCCTTTGACTCTCAAGTTCTCACCGATACATTCTATACGGCAGTGAATATGTACTTTGCTCGAACTGCGTTTAAATATACTGTATTGCTTATCGCAATTATTAAATTTTGGGTAGGTTTTGTTTTTGAAGAACAGAACCGCAAAATAATTTATTAATTACTTGTACTGAAAACACTCGCCCTCGCCCTGCTTTGATTACACAAGTGTTCTAGATCGTAATCACTGAATTCTTGTTTCGTCATATTAAAACAAAGAATTGGCAACAATTTTACAAGCGTTGACGTAAATATTTATCTGTTAGCCGATAAAATCCTACAAGTGCTAAGATCGCGACCCATTAAACATGACATTACTAAAATCTATATACAACCTCTAAATTTTGGCCTATTGGCATGTAGGCTAACCTTATAATATTACTTAGAAAATGTTACTCTATGAGCAGGGCGGTGACTAGAAATTTTGCGCTCCTGGCAGCTCTATGAAAATAGCGCCCCTACTCATTACAAGTCAATTATGGTATCAAATACGATATTAGATTGGAACGATACCTTGTCATTCAATAAATATTGTTTTTCAGTTTTGCAGGCTCTGTATATAGCAAACTCCTCCCATGAATCTATATAACGGCCGTTTTTACATAATTGTAAGATTATAATATTGGTCGTAAAGTCGCTGTAGTCGTGGAGGTTGTTTATAGCCCAGTCAATAAAGGGAAAAAATAGGCCTTAGTGGGAAGTATTTAGTGAAAAGCTGAAATTTTGTCAGATGTTACAATAGTATAAGAGGAGTATTTACACAAAAGTCCCCGCCCCTCCCCCTCTTGCTTCCCCCCTACCCCCTTAAAGTTCACTTTTGAAAGATTTTTTATTTTGTCAATATCTAAGAGATAAAAAGCGATAGAGTCATTTTTATTTCGTTATTGTAATCCTTATAATATTCTCTATCAAAAATGTTCTTTGCGTTTAAGCTATAAAACAATTATTTACCGTGTATTTTTAAATTTAATGTTAAAATTTTAACTTTTCTATTACAATAATTTTATATGTTTAGCTATTTTTTATTAATATGAGACAAGTTATGAAAAAATGGCTCAAATAAAACTTTTAGGGTATTTTTCAATCTTTAAAATGATATAAGTTTTATAAATGTTAAGTGCAGCCAGTTGACATAATCGGACTGACAAAGGGAGACGGCGCATTGTAATTATAGGTATTACAATGGTTAAATAGACGTAAACATTTATTTTTTTATTATTTATTTATTTTCTGGTATTTATTATTGCAGTGATAAACACACAATATGATTTCTTTTAGCCAAGCCAATAAAGGGGAAAAATAGGCCTTATTGGATATAATTAGTGAAAAGCTGAAATTTTGTCAGATGTTAGAATAATATTAGAGGAGTATTTACACAAAATTCCCCGCCCCTCCCCCTCTTGCTTCCCCTCCCCCACCCCCTTTAAGGGGTATTGCTAGGGTTGTTGCGATATCGGGAAGTTTCCGATATTCGATATTGATATCGATATCAAGCTCTAATATCGATATCACGATATTATCGAAACAAAATATCGATATCGGCAATATCAAACGATATCGATATTATTTTTTAACGTGTAAAATATATACTAATAATATGGTAGGAATAATTATTTACTTACATCTGACCAGAGTTATGATGTATTTTGCTTGTATTCTGATACTACACGTCAAACTAACTCTAAAACTCAATCGTTTTCGCGGGAATCAAATATTATAGAAATTAGGAAAAAATAAAACTCTAAACAATACAGCTAAAGTTCAGTATTGGTAATTGTTTACTTACGTATGACTAGTGGTTATGTTAAATTTTGCTTATTAAGCTTATACAGTATTCTGAAAATACACATCGAACTCAAAAATACTAGCGGGAGATAAGTCTATGTCCAGGACGATATACTGTAGACAGTAGTTACTCTATGATCAAGCGTAGTTCATTAAGACATTTTAAGTTCATATAAAGGAAGGTTAAATACAAACTTAGGTATGTTTATAAACTAAAAAACATTCTGTGATTGTATAGGATAAGTAAGTGCCTTGTGTTTTTATTTTTAGGAGTTGCAATTCTGTTGTAAAAAAAACGTAATTGCTACAGAATAGACAAAAATATCGAAATCCGATATTGACATTATTCCTCCGATATTGCGATAATATCGATATAATATCGGAAATATCGAAACAAAAATATCGATATTTGCTAATATCGATAATATTGCAACATCCCTAGGTATTGTTTGCGTCTACAGTTTTCGTGGGAAGTATGTCAAGTGCGGATGTTTCATAGTAGTGAGGTGACAAATTTAGTGTGTTAACAGTGTTAATAACTTGCATAGTTACATTTGCTTATTATTTTACTTATTTATGATTCCTTACCGAGTTTTCACAAGGTAACCCTATTGTATTGTTTACTTTAGAAATAAATTAGTTTCATATTCATAATTTATCTGTTTTCGTATCATATTAAAAACAACAGTATATTTAAAACGCATATACTTAAAATATTTTAAAACTTTACAATAAGTGTTTAATTTTATAATTTTCTTTCTAAATTTGAAAAACTTTTTTACGAAAGTCATTATTATAAATAACTGAACAATGGATGATTCAGATTTGATTTGCTTAATTTGCGGTAACGAACTTATCAAGGATATTGTAGTTGTAAAAAATGGAATTGAAGCTATTTACGAAGCTAGTAATAAAAGAAAAGATAGTTTACATAAAAAACTACAAGAAAAGAGTACTATCAAACTACACAAGTTATGTAGGCAACAATACACAAGACCTTCGAGTATTCAAGCAGCTATTAAGAAACTAGAGGAACAAAACAATGAACCTAGTACGTCAACCACTGGAGTTACTCGTAGAACCCATCATGATACGTTTGATTTTAAGATGTGCTGTTTTATTTGTGGAAAATTAGCAAATCATAACTCTAAAACTCCATCTCAGTATAGAAAAGCATTTCACGAAGTAACAACAATAGAATTTAAAGACAGTTTTTACAAAAGTTCAACGTTAGAAGTGATGTACGGGGCGAAACTGTAAAAGCCCGACTTTTAAGTGCAATCGATTTGGTAGCAGCAGAAGCGCGTTATCACAGACATTGCTATTCAGAATTTATGAAATCTAAGCCGATTAAAACACAAAAAGGTAGGCCGAAAACAAAATTAACTTCTACCTTTACTAAAGTATGCAATTACATAGAAAACAATGATGAGTGCCAATACACGATAAAAGAAGTTCAGGACATTTTCAAAACTTTATCCAATGAAAATGAGGTTTATTCTAACAAGCATTTAAGAAATCTCCTTCAAGAACATTTGAAAGAAAGACTAACAATGACAAAATTTTCTGGAAAAAAAAGTGTTTTTTGTCTTACTGACAATGTGCATAAAATTATGGAAAAATGGTAGGCCTATAAAAATAGGGTTGTTGATGAAGAAGAAGAGAGAAAGAGGATTGTTTTAGCGGCGGCCTCGATTATAAGAGAAGACATAGGCTACAAAGGAAAAGCTATGATTTTCCTGCCGGTTTTAGCCAGTCCGGGACACGGCGGGTACATAGGTGGTGGATAATGGAACGGCCCTAATAACTTAGGGTTAGGAATAATCCCCCGAACCAAAACTGGCTCTCCTAATATAAAGAACATTAGCAATTTTATAAAAAAAATTTCAGCTTTTCACTAATTACTTCCAACAAATGCCTATTTTTCCCCTTTATTGGCTGGGCTAAAAGAAATAATAATGTGTGTTTATCAGTGCAATAATAAATAAAGAAAAATAAATATAAATAAAAAATAAATAAATAAATGTTTACATCAATTTTACCAGCGTAATACCCATAATTAGACCAGCTATAAAAATACAAGTCCAAACAATGGGCCTTTGCTGCAGATTGACCGTTGATATGCTAACGCGCTGATCCGGCCCTCGAGGACTCGTGCGCCCCGCGCCGTCTCCCTTTGTCAGGCCGATTATGTCAACTGTCTGCACTTAACATTTAGAAAACTTATATCATTTTAAAGATTGAAAAATACCCTAAAAGTTTTATTTGAGCCATTTTTTCATAACTTGTCACATATTAATAAAAAATATCTAAACATGTAATTATTGTAATATAAAAGTTAAAATTTTAACATTAAATTTAAAAATACACGGTAAATAATTGTTTTATAGCTTAAACGCAAAGAACATTTTTGATAGAGAATATTATAAGGATTACAATAACGAAATAAAAATGACTCTATCGCTTTTTATCTCTTAGATATTGACAAAATAAAAAAGTCATTCGAAAGTGAACTTTAAGGGGGGGGTAGGGGGGGAAGCAAGAGGGGGAGGGGCGGGGACTTTTCAGAAAATATTCCTTATATAATCAACTAACATCCATGAAAAAATCAGCTTTTCACTAATTAGTTCCCACTCAAACCCTTTATTGACTGGGCTATTACCAGATGTTCGACAAATTTGGATTTGGGAGGGTTTAAACCGTGTGTGGCCTTTGGTAAATGTTCCTTTTTATAAAGGACAGCCCGTTTGGCCTAAAGCGGCGGTAGGTTACACGGACATTGCTCAGCCTAAATCCATTTAAAACCCGCAATTGTTCAAATAGCGTTTTTTAAAAAATACCAAACTCTTGGGAACAAAATTCTTTATCCGAATGGCTTGGTAATTTTTTGCTATAGTTACAACGTAAAAAAATATTTAAAATCACCCTATAGTGGCGGTAGATTACACGGACATTGCTCAACGTAAATCCATTTAAAACCCGCAATTGTTCAAATAGCGTTTTAAAAAAATATCAAACTCTTGGGGACAAAATTCTTCATGGGAATGGCTTGGTAGTTTTTCACTATAATTAATAGTGACAGCGTAAAAAAATATTAAAAATCAATGTTTTAAATTGTTAGTAAATAATAAACAAAAGGTTTTTTTTTAACTTTTGAAAAAGCCATTTGTATGTATATTGGACATTGCTTTAAAATGACATATCGTTCATAATTATACGATAAAAAATAATGAAAAATTTGGATTTTAATTTAACATTGGTGTTATGGAGTGTCAGCCAACATGGCCGACAGCTAGAGCGACCCTTAATAGATCAGATCAAGTTCACAAGAGAGTAAGGTTGTAACCTACTGCATCCATGTGTATTGTACGTTGTAGTTTAATCTAGCAAATCTGAATATCAGTATGTATGCAATGCACAATGATGTAAAATGTGTTGTTGGATCCTCTTTAGTGTTGTATATTTTATTAATTTAACTTGCACTTTTTAAACCTAGTATTAATTTTTACTACTAAATTTCGGAATTTCGTGGGGTTTGACCCGCTAACCCCCCTCCCCCTGGCTACGGCCTTGAATTGATATATCTATTACAAATCGACACATTTAAAAAATAATATTTATATCGATTCGAAGAGGACACTATATTTTCGGTTGGTATAAACTTTGTTAGAGCTTTTTTTAGTTGATCTAGTTGTTATAATGAAATTTCAAAATTGTCAATATATTCCTGGTAAATTTTTCAAAATTGGCCTACTTTTACTGGCGGCCTTGCAGTAGGAACATAAAAACTGTGGTTTTCTTAAGAACTTTTTTGAAATTCATATATATTTTTATACGTTTTTATTCAGAACAAGATTACAAAACGTATGTTTAAAAAAAATTACAAAAATTGTTTACTTATTTTTATGTAGGCCTAAAACTGGATTTGTTTTCCCGCTAGTGAACATTGTTGGCTTCCTGAGCTAATAACTTTACAAATTTTACATCAATCAGTTTTTTAGTTGCTTGTATGTATTCTTTTGCCTTTTTTTTTATAAAAAAAAAGCTATTGAACCCTTGGATTTTGATATAATTACTATATTTGGCGAATTTTTGAGAAGCGGTCGACGCACAGTGCATTGCACACCAATCCCCGTATTTGGAGTACTTTCAATACACAATGCATTGCGCGCTTCGTATGCTAACTCCCGTATTGGGAGTATTTTCAATACACATAGCATTGCGTGCTTCGCACGCCAATTTTAAGCCTATATTAAAATATTAGTATTGGGAGTATTTTCAATACAGAATGCATTGCAAGCTTCGCACGCCAATCCTCGTATTTTGAGTATTTTCAATACACAATGTATTGCGTGCTTCGCACGACAGCCCCCGCATTGGTAGAATTTTCAATACACAGAGCATTGCGTGCTTCGCACGCCAGCCCCCGTATTGTGAGTATTTTCAATACACAATGCATTGCGCGCTTCGCACGCCAACTCCCGTATCGGGAGTATTTTCAATACAGAATGCATTGCGTGCTTCGCACGCCAATCCCCGTATTTGGAGTCCTTTCAATACACAATGCATTGCGCGCTTCGCACGCAAACCCCCGTATTGTGAGTATTTTCAATACACAATGCATTGCGCGCTTCGCACGCAAACCCCCGTATTTGGAGTACTTTCAATACACAATGTATTGCGTGCTTCGCACGCCAACCCCCACATTGGTAGAATTTTCAATACACAGAGCATTGCGTGCTTCGCACGCCAACCGTCGTATTGGAAGAATTTCCAATGCACCGAGCATTGCATGCTTCGCACGCCAGCCCTCGTATTGGGAGTATTTTCAATATAGAATGTATTGCGTGCTTCGCACGCCAGCCCCCGTATTTGGTGTATTTTCAATACAGAATGCATTGGTAGAATTTTCAATACACAGAGCATTGCGTGTTTCGCACGCCAACCCCCGTATTGGAAGTGCTTTCAATACAGAATGCATTGCGTGCTTTGCACGCCAACCCCTGTATTGGAAGTATTTAATATAGAATGTTAGAACGTTAGTTAACATTGTTTGCTTCCTGAGCTAATAACTTTAAAAATTTTACATCAATCAGTTTTTTTAGTTGCGTATATGTATTCTTTGGCCTTTTTTTATAAAAAAAATCTATCGAACACTTGGATTTTGATATAATTACTATATTTGGCGAATTTTTGAAAACAAATACTTGCAAAATTGCAAAAAAACCGGGCGAATTGACACGACCGCTCCCAGGGTTAACGTCTGCGTTATGATTAGGCCTACTGCTTTTTAAATTACATCAAATTAAACATAAATAAATTTGGTTTGAAGACGTTACAAACCAAATCGCACAGATAATTGAAATAGCGCTTTATTATTTGAAAAATTGTAACTTGTAACATGTGGAAAATAATGTTCGCTATTTCTTCTCTTTTTCCGGCGCTTTGTGTCCGGGCTGGAGCCTTCGGCTCGGTGCCCCTCCAAGCCGGCACATGCCCCCACTGGTTCCGGCCTGGACTAAAAGCTCAGCCGCAGAGAAGTGACATTTATGTTTTGTTGCTGATATTTCCCTTAATTTTTACATTCTCACTATACTATAGTATAGAGAAAGTATAGTGATCGCAAAAAAAATCGATGTTGAGATTTTTGTGGAAATATCCGTTTTGGGACCCCCCTGAGTTAAAAAAAAGTGGTTTTTACAAAATGTCTATGTATACAAAGCTAGAGCGAAAACTATTCGATCGATTTCAAACAAGTTTGCACCAGACATGTCAAGTAGGCCTGTATAGATGCACGAAAAACGGGTTTGAAAATGTTTGAAAAACAACCCCCTTTTTGGCAAAAAAAACACCCAAAAAATCAGTTATTATTTTTTTATAAAAAAAAAACGGCTCTAACGATTTTGATAAAATTTGTAGCCCTTAATTTACCCTACCATATGCAAACAACCTCATCTTTCTAAATGCTCTTTTAGCTAATAATACAAATAATAACTGATTTTGGGGGGTTTTTTGGCCATAAAGGGGGTTGTTTTTCAAAATTTTTCAAAACCTTTTCACGTGCATCTATAAAGACCTAGTTGACGTGTTTGGTGCAAATTTGTTCGAAATCGATCGAATAGTTTTCTCTCGAGATAATAATAATAATATTTATTAGTTAATCTCCAACTTCAATAAAAAACCACCTCTCCTACCCCACCCTACAAGTCACAGTGAATCTGTTTGATAATTTAAATATGTTTGTGAGAAAGTATGTGCCAGTTTTATTGTTGAAAATAGACATGCCGTTTTATTACATTTTGCACGAATGTATGCAATATCGGACGATAATCGGTCTCAAGTACAATTTATATTTTATTATTTTTACAAACGGATAATACTAATGATTTTTGCCACAGAAATAAAAATAAAGTACGAGATCCCGTATTATTTCGGCGGAAGTACAGCAGAACATTAAGGGGAGGATACCCCGTCCGCCATATTGAATCCGATTCCCATAAGAACGATGCTACAGAATAAGTAATTGTTTCGGTTAATTCGTGGAATAAATTAAAAGATTCGATTTCATTTCGAAGTACCGTCATATGCTGTCGATCGCCGAATACATTTTTCAAAAACCGTCTTATTGTTTTCATAAACGTACGATATAAACAGTAAACTTTATTAATTCTTTACTCAGTCGCAAAAAGAGTTATTACAAAAAAAAAAAACCTTAAGCAATTAACACCCACAATTTTACTTTAAGGAAAAAAACACAGCTTTCGTTTTTTTAACAAAAATAACACAAAATACGCTTAAAAGTGAAGGTACGGTTAGGTCATTTTAACATTGAAAATGGTAGTCGACTTCGCCGTTTTAAATTTAGGGAGCCTTAAATAAATATCTAAATAGTTCCAGTACTCGCCGTAGGACATTGGTAACACGCGCACATAGCCGCGCGCACCTTCAGTGGTACCAATTGTAACTTCAAATTCCCTACTCACTCGCTGCAAAAAAATCGCGGAGTTCCGTTTTATCAACCATCGTAAAAACATGAGCTGTTACAAATATTTTCCACACTTACGTTTGCCTACACCGAGTGTTTGTTTTCGATATTTTAATCAACTCATTTCATGATATACGTAAGCGGAAAAATATTTATAATTTGAAAATAAGCCGAAAGAAGTACACAATAAAAAAACTTATCTGTATATATAAAAGCGAAATACCACTGACTCACTCATCACGATTTCTCAAAAACTAACCGACGGATTAAAATGAAATTTGGTATGTAGCTTCCTCTAGGGCCATAGGTGCTCACTAAGAAAGGGTTTGAAAAAATTCGAAATTTTAGGGGGGGGTTTGGGGGATCAAAGTTATTAAAAAACTATTTCTTCAAAACTACCGAACGGATTGAAATGAAATTTGGTATGTAGCTTCCTCTAGGGCCATAAGTGTTCACTAAAAAAGGGTTTTGAAAAATTTGAAATTTTAGGGGGTTTGGGGGGTCAAAATTACAAATTTAATTATTTATTTCACCAAAATAATTATGCAATAGCGAAGCATTGCCGGGTCAGCTAGTACCTGCATAAATTAAACGTATAGAAAAAGGGATGCCTCTAGGCGGAGTTTGTTTTAGAAAAATAAACGGTTTAAAAAAGTAAATTTGTCGTACAGTCTACAGTGAGGAACAAAATGGAAGCTGTATATCTCAGCTGATTTCTCAACAAAGATACAATAACGTCCGAGCTCTCGTTTATTTGAAATCTCTTTTCACCTAAGCTTATCGGACAGAATAATTTCGTTTCGCGACACAAGGTGTTCAACAACTTTTACGAAAAACAGTTTTCTCGAAAATTTCAAACGGGAACATTATTTTCGCCGGTTCGAGTGCGCTTCCAAAAGAAAGGCCTACATTCAGAGAACTCTTGAAAATAACAGAGCTCCGAAAATCTGTATGGAAACGGCTTCGTATCTTAGAAAAACGAGCGAGATTTCGTCCTATAGCTCTTGACCTCAGTTGGCTGGAGGATGACACAAAACTATGCAAACCCGTATAGAGCGTTTGAAAATGTAAACTTGCTTGCGTCAACACTCCAGCAAGGCGTAGCGTAAAACTAAATGATTCTACCACGCAGCTGAACCGCTGGCGTGAGTTGAGCGCATTTCCAAAATTAATTATGTAGGCCTATGTTTTATTGTTTCAACCAACAATTTGGGAAATAGGTTTATCCACGACGGTGCTGAATAGCTGCAAAATGCTTCGCACGCCATCCCGCATATTGGGAGTATCTTCAATACACAAAGCATTGTGTGCTTCGCGCGTCATTCCGCATATTTGGTGCATCTTCGTTACACAATGCATTGCGTGCTTCGCACGCCATTCCGTATATTGGGGGTATTTCAATACACCGTGCATTGCGTGCTTCGCACGCCAGCCCCCGTATTGGGAGTGTCTTCAATACACAATGCATTGCGTGCTTCGCACGCCAACCCCACGGCAAGATCCGCGTGGCTTTGAAACGGGTACTTTTATGGTATTTTGCGTTTTGATCGATTTTGGGGGAACCGAGCGAGCTATGAGGTCGCGTAAAAAACCAAAATGTACGGAATAACATCCTACATTTATATTTTTAGAACAAATTCTAAAAAAACATTTATTCTCGTAGGAAAAACCTAAAAAAAAAACAGTTACTTCCGGTCAAAAAACGTGCTTCCGGTTGTTGGATTTCTTTGGCTTCTGAACGACATAGACAACCAACATGTGCACAAAATTTGGACCAAATCGGACCTAAAATGCGCTCGCTAGAGTGCGAACACACACACACATATATATATGATTTTAAATGACACCCCCTAAACGTGTTCTGAGGACCATGATCGATGCTCATTTGCTACTCCCGACCTTGGGTTTTACTATAAGGGCCTCTGCAATAGCTCATTTTTCCTACGGAAATTCGCTAAAAACTAAACTGACGGACGAAATACTCTACTCTTTATTGCGCTTAGCACGCAGCCTATATAATAGGCGTACACTTAATCAGAAAAATAATTTTAAACGTCTACGGTGTAACTGATTTGTGCCAAAAGTGTACTCACGTTGTTAAAGTTTGTATCGATTTCGCAAGATCGTTATTTCCAGACAGTGTATCGATTTCGGAGTTTCGAAGTCGGTTGAAATTTGATAACCACTGAAAAGTATATAAGACGTGAAAAATTCAATGCCGATTTTGAAATGAAGAGTTTAAATGCTCCTAGATATTAGTTGTTGGCTAGATCGGAACTTTTTTTCTATTTCATAAGTTTATTCCAAAATCTAGATGCCCGGTCAGACTAAACGCAGGAAAACAACGCTCGTAATTCCTATAAGTTGTCCTAATGCAAAACATCCTTCCAAATTTTCTGTAGCAAAAGACAGATTCATAACAGGGTTTTTACGTGTCAATCGTTTTTAAGGGTCTGCTCCAGTAAACGAGAAAGCAACCGGAAGCGCAAGCGCTTTTCTCTATAACCTTATCTAAACAGTGCGATTTCTTGCAGCCGAGCGCTTTGCCATCGCCTCGTCTCAAACCATTTTATAAATCCATCTTTTGTAATCGAGTGCTAAAAAAAAAAACTGAATATTCTTTATAAAACTTCGGATCCGGCTTGCGAATTACTTTTCATTGTAAATCTTTTATTCCGTTAGGAAAAAAATTCAAACTTTGTACTTACAAAATGTCAATTACACGACAAAAGAAAAGCATTTTAAAAAAAATCTAAAACGCAAAACGGATGCGCATTGTAATCGTGCTTAAAATGAGACATTGCAAACAATTTTATGATAAAAAATAAACGAAATAAATGGTTTGAAATTTAACATTGCTCTTATGGGATAAAAATCCAAGATGACCGCCACTACAGCGGACCCTTAAGGAGATAACTTAATTCGGAAAAAGATTGTACAATTTTAACTGCCCGAGGGGAGGGCTCTTGGAATTATTTTTATTACCCCTCGGTTGTAGGAGATATTTATTTTGAATTACTTTCGTTTAAATTGCATAAGGAAAATGCCTGCGTAGAACGCCGGCCAAAAACTATAACTTTGTACAAATAAATGATCGCAACCGACAGATACGTAAAATAACGTACTCGCGTTGGTTATTACTTCTAAGAAACGCACACGATGAAATATTTAGGCTACATTTATCATGTCAGGCGTTGCGAACAAAACACCTCATTGGGATTACTAATACTGTATGCGTCATATCGCTGCTAACTATAAACAATATGAGTTGAACAAGCGGTGTTGTTGATTGGAGACTTATCAGCCAAAACTGATTTGAGCTGGCAGCTTCTTGGTTTCTTCCTCGAATGTTTCCTTATAGCCCGGTCAACGAATGATTCTAGAACGAAAGTCAATAAGCGGAAAGACCATTATTGAATGTACCCCAAACTAGCTACATTGTTTGGGGTACCTAGCAGTATAACATACTGAAAGTACTTGACCCTAGGGGTGGCGGAAGAGGGGGGAGGGGGTTAAAGGTGCAATTTTTAGATTTTTTGCCTATATCTCAGTAGGGGTTGGTCCTACAAAAAATATACACGTATACAAAATTAAAGCTGACAAAATTTTTTACATTTTCTATACCTATAGTATTTTTGCTACCTGTAACCGTTAACGAGATACACGCTCTCGAAAATCGGTAATTTTCGAAAAAAACGTTTCTTCGCATTGGAATGCTTTATTATTTGTTCCCCGTGCGGTCTACCCTCGTGAGCTCTCTCCAGTTCTTAGCTCGCTGTGGTTGAGTTATATAAGCGTTCGTAGAAAGTCAAATTATTGTGTATTTCGCCTCAGTATATTATCTTATTATTACTATTATTACTTTTATGACTAAAAGCACTATTGTCATAATAATAAAAGATCTGAAATTATGATTTTAGTAACTTTGATCCCCCCAAACCCCTCCTAAAATTTCGAAATTTTTCATACCCTTTCTTAGTGAGCACCTATGGCCCTAGAGGAAGCTACATACCAAATTTCATTCCAATCCGTTCGGTAGTTTTGAAGAAATCGTGATTTAATAACTTTGATCCCCCCAAAGCCCCCTGAAATTTCGAATTATTTGAAACCCTTTCTTAGCGAGCGCCTATGGTCCTTGAGGAAGCTACATACCAAATTTCATTCCAATCTGTTTGGTAATTTTTGAGAAATCGTGATGAGTGGGTCAGTAAGTGAGTGAGCGGTATTTCGCTTATATATGGCCTATATATAGACTAGCTGACCCGTACGGCGTTGCCCGTGGTGGTTGGTATTTTCAGTCTTTTTAAACGTAATTGTATTCTTTAAGTGTTCAGTCAGTGAGTGGTATTTGGCTTTTATATGTATAGATCTCAAATAATAAAAGCACTATTGTCATAATAATAAAAGATCTGAAATTATGATTTTAGTAACTTTGATCCCCCCAAACCCCTCCTAAAATTTCGAAATTTTTCATACCCTTTCTTAGTGAGCACCTATGGCCCTAGAGGAAGCTACATACCAAATTTCATTCCAATCCGTTCTTTAGTTTTGAAGAAATCGTGATTTAATAAATTTGATCCCCTAAAACCCCCTAAAATTTCGAATTTTTTGAAACCCTTTCTTAGTGAGCACCTACGGCCCTAGCGGCAGCTACACACCAAATTTCATTTCAATCCGTTAGGTAGTTTTTGAGAAATCGTGATGAGTGGGTCAGTGAGTCAGTGGCTTTTCGCTTTTATATATATAGATTAGCTGACAGGACAATGTTCGCTATTGCAATAATATGGTTACCTAAAACAAATTTTACATCTTAAAGTACTTAGGCTGATTCTGTGTGTATTTTGAGAGTGGTTTTTTTTACCGCTTGCCTTTGTGCTTTTACGCGATTTGTATTAGAAAAACGCTTTCGTCTTTTTTCCCTCGTTTTTTGGCATTTGTTCCGGATGCGACCGAACTGCATCAGACGATGATGTACACTGTTCTGATAGGGTTGGAGTTGAGAAATTTGGAGACCATCGTCCGAAACCTGGGATTGGGAAGCTGACTGTATTTCCTCCACACTAATATCCATTGAGTTGTCAGGTAAAGAAGGTGTGAGAGGAATGAGAACATCAAAGTGGCCTCTCGTCAGTTCCCCAGTAAACATTAGCCTCCCTACTCCCTCAATCGGTTCGCCAAAACTCTTCCACAACAAATAATCATCTCTCTACACACCTGAAATTCATAAAACATATTTCGGATGCTGCTTGAATTTCACAGGCGTTTCCGAAAGTTACCGGTTTGCTCATATCCGCGATATATTCTTTTTTTGTTGAATAAATATCTCCTGTTACTTTTAAAGTACATGGTTTGAACCTGCGTCAATTGTTTGAAACATGAGTAACAACTCTGGTCCTCACCTCAAACCCCAGTGAATAGTGTCATGTACAATTAAAGCCAAAGAGTAGAATAAGCATTGGCCATCCAGCCTAGAAGAAACTACTCTGTGAGGAATGGATTCTCCATTAACGTGTATGACTTCCGTTGTTGTAATATGAAGCTTAATTTTATATTTAAGTGAGAAATAATAAGTTACAGTAAAATAAAACAATGTAAAATATTACTTTGTCAAAATGTACAAAATGTAAAATTTTGTCTAAACTTACATCCCTTACATTATAATTATAATTATTAATTATCCCTTACATCTTGAATTATTCTTAGAATTCTATGTAGAGTGCCTAATACCTCACTCAAAATCATTAGTCACTAAATAAATAATGCTTACATTATAATGGTCACTATTTTTCGCATACTTATTATAATATAATATTATTATAATATATTAATAGTATAATAATTATAATAACGTACTGTTATATACTATGTATCGTCTATTCCTTCTCCACGCGCTTACTTGTCTATATATACTATGTACCGCCTATTCCCTCTTCACGCTCTGACTTGTGTCTACGTAAAAAGCTTGCGTGATGCGAGATTTCAGAAACATAGTCAAGCGAAAGTGCCGAACGGGCCAATAGAAGTTATCACTTCAAAAAACCTTACTGTCGTCACAGCACAGGAGAATGAAAAGAATGTTAAGGGACCACACCCCTTTAAATATACTAAATATTTTCGTAATGTAGTGTTTAAATAATTAACGTTATTTATTCCATAATCCAAAATATGATTGTGGTTCAGTGGAATTTAAATGGTGTTAGGAGTCACAGTGAAGATCTGAAAGTGCTTGTGAGAGACACGTATCCTCTATTTGTTTGCCTCCAGGAGAAGCACTTTCGTAATAGCAATTCTCTACTTTTAAGAGGGTATTCTGTCCAAAGATCAGATTTTGTTACAGAGGAGAGAGCAAGAGGTAGTGTAGCCATACTTGTTCACAACTCTGTGGATGGTGTTCCCGTAAATCTGGATACACCATTACAAGCAGTAGCAGTTCGAGTCGCTGTTCCCATAAAACCAACGATATGCAGCCTATACCTGCCACCAAGCTATACCGTCCAAACAAACGACTTGATGGATTTAATATACCAATTACTTGCTCCGATTCTTTTGCTTGGAGATTTTAACGCACACCACTATTCGTGGGTTCCTCAACCTGCAACCCAAGGGGTATTCGCGTTGAGAGGATACGATCCTATTTGGATTTGTTTTTACTTAATGACGGATCGTTAACGCACTTAGCAGCTTCGACAGGAGGCCGTAGACTTGCCATTTTGTAGTCCTTCGCTATCTACAAGATTTGAGTGGACAGTGATGTCAGATTTGTTTGGCAGCGATCATGCTCCTATAAAAATTTCCTTAAATGACTCCTCTTTTCTTAGATGGGTAATAAATAAAGCCTTATGCAATGATTTTACAAATCAACTTGCATTGCCAGAAAATAATCAACATATTTCTATAAATGAAACAGTTAATATATTTACAGATTTCATTGTTTCAGCAACAGAAAGTAATATACCAAAATCTTCAACACGACCAAAACGTCCACCAGTTCCTTGGTAGACGAATGTAAAGAAGCTCTGCACTTACGAGGAAAATCATTAAGGACCTTTAATCGAATACCGACGGGAGAAAATCTAGAAAACTATAAAATCTTGCGTGCCAAAGCTCGCAGAGTATTCAGGCAGAGCAGGAAATATTCTTGGACCCATTATATCGGTACAATAACGACTCCTACATCAACAGTTTGGAAGAAGTTACGTTCTGTATGTGGTCATGTTTCCTCTGCTCCTTTGGTTGGTCTGATGCAGCAGGATGCGATATTAGGCCCGTTTACACGTACGCTATAAACCAACGCTCCTGGCGTGTCGCTCCGGAGCGTGAGGTTGGAGTGTAGTATATACAAAAAGAGCGACACTCCTGGACCGCACGCCGCAAGCGTGAGTTTGAAGCGTAAGCGCCAGGAGCGTGAGGTTGGAGTGTAGTATACAAAAAGAGCGACACTCCTGGACCGCACGCCGCAAGCGTGAGTTTGAAGCGTACGCGCCAGGAGCGTGAGGTTGGAGTGTAGTATACAAAAAGAGCGACACTCCTGGACCGCACGCCGCAAGCGTGAGTTTGGAGCGTACGCGCCAGGAGCGTGAGGTTGGAGTGTAGTATACAAAAAGAGCGACACTCCAGGACCGCACGCCGCAAGTCCGTATAATATTTTAATTTTTATATTCCTCACTTTTTATTTTCCACAGTTTCTATACATTTCCGTGGGTGGATCTAGGGCATAATTTTGGGAGGGGAACTTTCTGGGGGGGGGGGGGGGTTTAGATAATTTATCGTATGCTCAATTATTAAGATTTTTATTTTTATATTCGTCACTTTTTATTTTCCACAGTTTTTATACATTTTCAGGGGCGGATCCAGGGCATAATTTTGGGAGGGGAACTTTCTGGAAGGGGGGGAAGGCTTTAGATAATTTGTCGTATGCTCAATGTTTAATATTTTTATTTTTATATTCGTCACTTTTTATTTTCCACAGTTTCTATACATTTCCAGGGGCAAATCCAGGGCATAATTTTGGGAGAGGAACTTTCTGGGGGGGGAGGGGTTTAGAGGAAGGGGTTTTTCAGGCTAAAATTTTCCTTCAGTATTTTATGTTTTTTACAAGATTTTTTAAATCTTACTATTCAGATTTTGTATAATAGTTGATTAGTAAACCTTTTAATTATTTGAACAGAACTACAGATGTTTAAAGAGTAGACTACTAATAGAAAAATTTTACAACTTTGACTTCAAAGAAACAAGCTTGATACTAATTATAAATGAACAGGTGACTTTTTACCTTAAAATAACAACATTTGAAGTTAAATTTATATTGAGTGTACTTAGGCCTAACGCTATAGAGAAAGTCTATGGTTTCCTCCTGATTTTTCGAATGTCTCAATCACTTGATTGGGTTCAATAGGTAAGCTATATCGTGGTGTATACAGGGTGTCTTGCAACCATATGAACAAACTTTATCACGTTATTCAGCATGTCAAAAGAAACAAAAAATGTAATATAACATGTGTCCTATCTCATTCCGTTTTCTGTCTGTCTGTCTGTATGTGTTTTTTACAAAATACTTAATATTTCTGGAAGTAGAAAAGATATTGAGCTCAAACTTTGTACACCTATTTGTTGAGTAACCTTTTATCGCTGTACGAAAAATTAGAACAATATTTTAAATATTTTCAAAATGGCGGCCGTTTATAATTTTTAATGTCAAATATCTCAAAAACCGCTAACTTTACAAAAACAATTACAAGAGACAAAAGTTTACTTTTTTAATGAAAAACTCAATGGTTTTTTTATTTTTTCTGTAGCTCAAAGGACAACAGAGATATTGACCAAAAAAGGAAAAATGTATTTCTTGGTAGTTGTCAACAATACTCAGAATTACTCTAGAAACAAAATATTTTAAAGTTATTTTGAGCTAAAATAATAAGTTATTTGCATAATTTTCCGAGCACTTTCTGAGCTGATTCCACTAGGAAAAATAACGAAAAAAGTTAATTTATTCATAGGTCTGGAAATGCTTCGTTAGAGAGACAGCTAGTGAAGGATTTCACCCGTGTTTCAGATTACTCACAGAAACGAATCCCTATTGAAATATGTAGGTCGTTAATTAAGGTGTAAAATGTAATTTAATTTACGTAATATGAGCAGATAAATTTAATAAAATATTCTGTTCTGCCAGAAAACAGCTTCACTTATGGATTACCATCTTCATCTTCTTTCTGTACATACAGCAGAACATTTTGCAATACTCAAGGCACTCAATATTGTACTAGCAACACCGGAGCACCTTCTTATGTTCAGACTCAAGAAGTGCACTTGAGTCATTCTAAGATATGTACTCTCCTAACCCTTTGGTCAAAGCTATTCTGTGCTCCACGCACACACTTTGGCTACGGGGCGTTGGGGTGTCGTTCTGCTGGGTTCCGGGACACGCCTGCATACAGGGAAATACTAAAGCAGACCTAGCTGCTAAGGAAGCCACTAGTGTGAATAGTGTAATGTCGTCCGACTATATTATGTCCTCTTTAAAACAAGCCCTGTTTAGACAGTGAGAAGAAGAGTGGGTAGCAGTACAAGACAATAAACTGCGCCAAATTAAGGATACCGTTCGGCCATGGATACCTTCAAATCGCCAAAGCCGTCGAGAGGAAGTGGTGGTTTCTCGTCTACGCATTGGCCCTTTTAACCCACCACTTTCTTATGCATCGGGGGGGGGGATCCGCCGCTTTGTACTTACTGCTTACATCTCCTTTCCATCTAACATCTACTTTTAGATTGCGAAAAGTTAAAACGTGTTCGTAACAGGTTTTGCCTACCAAATGCATTCGGAGGATGCTGGGTGATGACTACCAAACCATTAAGGGTCGGCTCTAGCAGTCGGCCATGTTGGCTGACACTCCATAAGACCAATATTAAATTAAAATCCAAATTTTTCCTTTATTTTTGATCGGATAGTTATGAACGATATGCAATTTTAAAGCTATGGCCAATATGCATGCAAATGGCTTTTCCAAAACTAAGAAAAACATTTTGTTTAATATTTATTAACAATTTAAAACATTGATTTTTAATATTTTTTTATGTTGTCACTATTAATTATAGCGAAAAACTACCAAGCCATTCGCATGAAGAATTTCGTCCCCAAGGGTTTGGTGCTTTTTTAAACACGCTATTTGAACAATTAATTGCGGGTTTTAAATGGATTTAGGCTTAGCAATGTCCATGTAACCTACCGCCGCTATAGGGTGATTTTAAATATTTTTTTACGTTGTAAATATTAATTATAGCGAAAAATTACCAAGCCATTCGTATGAAGAATTTTGTCCCCAAGAGTTTGGTATTTTTTTAAAAACGATATTTGAACAATTGCGGGTTTTAAATGGATTTAGGATGAGCAATGTCCGCGTAACCTACCGCCGCTACGCTGGAGTCGCAGGTTGCTTTCTGTTTTACTAGAGCCGACCCTTAATATAGTGTTAGCATTCCTCCATCGGTTGAATGTGATTGGAAACATTTGAAAACAATATACATTTTACTTAACTTAAATACCAAGTTAAGATGTATTACTCGTTATTTAGTTTTAATTAGAGTTTTATTCATTGTTATGTAACAGGTCCCTTTACAGCCCTGTGACAAGTTTTTATTGTTTAATTATTTGTTGCTATCGTTGTTATTTTATCTTTATGTTGTCAGTATTGTGTATAAATTAAAAGTTTAATTTTATACCTGTGTGTGGTCGTATGAATCTCTATAACTTTTTTAAGTTTATCAGCATTTTGTAAATCCACTCAGGTTTTTCGCAAAAAAAAAGAAAAAATGTGTTCTGTAACATAGGTTTCAAATTGCACGATAAATGTACAGTATATAATTTTCCCATTTAAAGTTTGTTAATTAAATTACAAGTGAAAAATTATGGACCAAGACCGGGATTTGAACCCAGGACCTTTGACTTTCCGGGGCAACACTCTACCACTGAGCTATCCGGATCCTCCAGATATTGGCCGATGTTATCTCACTTGTACGGTTTTACTGCATTTATGAATTAAGGGTCTGCTCCAGTAAACGAGAAAGCAACTGGAAGCGCAATAGCTTCTCACTGTATCCCTATCTAAACAGTGCAATTTCTTGCAGCTGTACGCTTTGACATTTCAAACCATTTTATAAGTCTATCTTTTGTAATTGAGTGTTGAAAAAAAACTGAATATTCTTTATAAAATTTCGGATGCGGCTTGCAAATTATTTTTCATTATACATTTTTTATTGCGTTAGGAAAAAAATTCAAACTTTGTACTTACAAAATGTCAATTACATAACAAATCAAAAGCATTTAAAAAAATCTAAATTGCAAGACGGACGCGTATTGTGACTGTGCTTAAAATGAGACCTTGCAAACAATTTTATGATAAAAAGTAAACGAAATAAATTGTTTGAAATTTAACATTGCTCTTATGGGATACAAATCCAAGATGGCCGCCACCACAGCAGACCCTTAATAGACTGAATACCTCGTATGCGACATTGGAAACAATCTCAATTCTTTTTTTTTTTTTTTTGTTGAAGTTTGTTGAAGGCAATACCGTAATACCAACAGGGAAACCAAGTGTTCAGTCTGTTTATGAGATCCCTGTACATGAAACAAGTCATATTTTTTGAACTACACTAAATAAAAACTCCATATTCATGTGCCTGGCGTCCCACCTAAAATGTTGCAATTGCTAATTTTTAAACTATAAATACTACGGAGTACTTTAAACGGGGAACCTTCCTTTCTTTTCAATGAAGTTTAAAAATCCACTTTGTGAAACGTAAAAAAATGTTCCAATACGGCGGCCAACTTTGAAATTTGTTATGGAACACCCTGTATTTGATGGGGGTTTTCAGGTGTAAAACAATATTTTAAGAATGATTTATTCTTGGGTTCAAAAAAAATCTTTAGCCGTTTAGGAATTACAAAAACTTAAAGTTCTTAAAATTTGACGTTTGATATGCCTACAAATAATATTGATTTCCTCTTAAAATGTTACAATAGCTAACTTTTGAACCGTTGGTGGTGCAAATAAGTTTTAATGGGGAACTCCTCTTATTTTTGTGGGCTCTAAAATTACATGGAAATCAATTTTGAAACAGTGCCAAATTTCATTATAAAAATTGGGGGTTACAAAAACTAATATAAAAAATAAAATCACTATTTTGAATGAAATTTGACACTTTTTCAAAATTCATTTTCATGTCATTTTAGAGCTTACGTGATAATAAGGGGGACAGCGATTTTGAATTGTTTCCTACAGAAAAATGTTCAGCAAAGAAAAAAACATCTACATATCTATATATAAATAAAAAGAAATGCTTTTCGTTGTTAAGCGCATTACTCGAGAACGGCTGGACCGATTTGGCTATTTTTTATTTTAAAATGTTCGTAATAGTCCGAATAAGGTTTTTACGAAAAGAAAAATCTGAAAAGTTTTCCTGAAAAGTTTCAAATTCAGGAAACACTAAACATTCTTATTTTGTATGAACTCAAGACTATAACGAAAACAGCTGAATGGATAAAAAGCTTAGCATCATATGTTTGTTTACATTAGTTACCATAGCAACTTTACTTAGCAAATTTATAATCAGTTTATTATTTTTTCAAACCAACAGCTGTTTTAGGTTGATTGACAAACTAAAAGCAAACACAAACAGAAATCAACGAAAAATGCTTACTGATAAATAAAACAGCTGATTTGTGTCAAAAACTGAACATAATTCCAATTTGGCTAATTTAGACTCAGGTAATTATTCACCACAACTATCAGGTTTTTTTTTCGATTAGGTAAAAGCAAACAAAAGGTTTACTGTATTATAAGTCAAACATCTAGATCCAAATGTCCTAACGTAGATAACGCCTATTCCCGTGCCGGAAAACCATCAGCTTTGTTTGTTTACGCGCCAGCCATCAAAACAAAAATGTCGTGTATCATAAAGCATTGCAATGGAGGAAATAGTGATGACAAAGCAAATCACTCGAATTAAAGCATTTCTTTGATTTTACTGTTTACTTGAAATTTGTTGACTTGACTCAGTTATAACTTAAATTTTTGAACAAAACCGCATGGTCCCAAGTCGATCCTCATTCCAGGCACATCACAAATTTCGATCTATTTTGCGGTGTACTGCCGGTAGAATTCATCTAGCTTGTGACATTTTCAAACAGCGTTCTTCTGAATGTACTCCTCCTCAAATTTAATATCCATTTCCAAAATCGTTAATAGATAAAACTATCACTCAGAAATACGTTCTTCTCATTTTTACCATTTTCCAACAGCTTATCACAAATTCACAAAACGATCACACACGAATTTATTATTACCAGGAGGTCCGGATTAACAGTGTCCGGATTATCAGTGTCCGGATTAACAGTGTCCGGATTATCAGTGCCCGGATTAACAGTGTCCGGATTAACAGTGTACGGATTAGCA
>JAGFPH010001826.1:0-14135 GCA_018207615.1 Philaenus spumarius
CCCCCAAACCCCCCTAAAATTTTGAATTTTTTTAAAACCTTTCTTATTGAGCCCCTATGGCCCTAGAGGTAGCTACATACCAAATTTTATTCCAATCCGTTCATTAGTTTTAGAGAAATCGTGATTTAGTAACTTTGAACCCCCCAAACCCCCCTAAAATTTGGAATTTTTTGAAAACCTTTCTTGGTGAGCCCCTATGACCCTAGAGGAAGCTACATACCAAATTTTATTCCGATCCGTTCAGTAGTTTTTGAGAATTTTGCAAAACAACACCCTTTTTGGCCAAAAACCCCAAAAAATCAGTTATTATTATTATTACCTAAACGAGAATTTTTAGAAAGATGCGGTTTTTTGCATATGGTAGGGTACATTAAGGGCTACAAATAAGCCAAATTTTATCAAAATAGTTAGAGCTGTTTTTGAGAAATTTAGATTTTTCTAGTTTTTTGGCAACTTTTGGGGGGTAAAACCCCTTAAAAATCAAAAATTTGAAAAAATGAAAAAAAACGCCTGGAGATATACCAGAACTACACCTACATACCAAATTAAATCAAAATCGGACCGTTGGTATGGTCTCCAGCTCTGTACACATCCTTACAGACACACGGTCAGACATCACCAAAAAAACACCTTTTTGGGTCCAGGGAGCACCAAAACAAAATATTCCACTAAAAATATTTTTGAGTTCAGGGAGCACCAACACAGATAATTCCACTAAACATTTTTTGGGGGTTCAGGGAGCAGCAAAACAGATAATTTCACTAAAAATTCAAATTCAAAAATTTGGACGAAAACAATACTTTCTCCATATACTACGTATAGGGTGGAGAAAGTAAAATGGTGTTTATTATTTTTGTTTTGTAATTAATCAACAGCCCATGCAATATGATAAAGAAGAAAAGCTTTGAACGATTTAACTCACACAATACTTATATCTCATTAACCTTCGGACGGGCGCGCCACCTGGGCTCACACCGACGGGCGCAGGCAGCCTTTTGGCCGCCTTCGAATAATACAACTTTTTTTAGCCTGAAGTGCATCTGTACACCATTTATCTAGTGTTAGGAGATTCCGGAATCAAATTCTCTGTGATTCCGATTATTAAGTTACTCAGAATGTTCCGATTGTATCTGTTTCCGTACAACAAATAAAAATGAAATACAACAAATGTATATTTATATTTTATATTGAGGGGCCAAAAATAGAAGAGAGAGAAAGAAAAATAAAGTAGGGGTACCATCCTATTTTAGTACATGCATACGAAAATGGATTACCTACTTCTTGTTAATAATAAAATTGACAAAAAACTGATATATTTGAAACTACAGTAAACAGCCATGAAATAACAGTAAAATTGTGACGAAAATACAACAAATGTATACTTAAATTTTACATTGAGGGCTAAAAAGAATTGCACATGTGGTAGGGCGCTGGGCAGCAAGTTGGACGCTCTTCGGATGAAACGTCGACCTCATCAACTTTGACACTCATGCGTTGTTTGTGACTCTAGGATAGCTCCTGCATGCCATGTGGTGTCTTATAATGTAATTAGAGAATAACTGTGCGTTGCCTTTGTCAATGTAAGATTGTTTTTAGTGAAAAGGCGAGCAAAATGCCGCCTAGCACCCACCCGAAGGTTAAGATGAATTTTTTAGTTTATTTGTGAAAAGAGACCAAGCAACAATGAATTGAGTTGATGCGATCATCGTGTCATAAGTTTTATATTTTTCAACAGCAGTTAGAAGTACACAATATGGTCACACCAGTTTTAACTAAAAGTTTCTTGTTTACATTTACAGAAATTAATTTGATCTCTTCAAAATATTAACATACCTTAGGAATCCAAGAAATAGTGAGCAAAGGTGCAGTGATGACATCAGGAGAGTCCGCTGTATTGTCAACCAGAGTTTTACCATCAAACATGGCCCCTTCCAGTTGTAAGCCTTCAAGCACAATGGTGTGTGCTTGCTTGCCAGATTGTGAACCCCAGGTACATGATAACACCAGATCATCGACAGGAACTTTCTTTTCCCTAGAATAAATCACAAACCGTTAGGAATAATTAGGAGATGGTTACGATGTAAATAGGTAGTTAAGCAATGTTTGTTGTAAGGTTGTTGAACAAGAGACAGAACACGGAAGTAGAAAGTGTATGTAGAAATACCTGACATGGGCATAACATGCAAGATTCAGGTCAGTTTAAGCAGGCGGAAGTCTACTGCATAAACTTGATCCTGACCTAGAATGGGGCCAGTGATTGGAGAGACGAAGGAGGGCAGCGTGGGGTGGTCGATAGGTCAGAGTAGGGTGATCGGTTAGTGCCGACAGAGGGACTCGAACGGATCATATTCAATTATTAATTAATTCATTTTAATATTAATAGCTTCTAAATAATTTGATATATCAATATGAAATAAAAAGCAATTAAATAGTATATTTCACAACTAGTGGGAAAAGTGTGATTTTCCTGGTACGAGTCGTATTTAAATTGCGAGTCGTAGACGAGCAATTTAAAGAGAACGAGCATCTGAAAAGAACATTTTCCCATGAGTTTTGAACACTATTTTTCACGATACTACAGCAAAAAATTATTTGTTGCAACAGCAAAAAATATGATTATTATAAATTGAAAAGTTTATTTACTCTTACTTATTACAAACAAAAAAATTATGTTTTTACAAAATCAAAATGTTACTTTATTGAATAACGAATAGGATTAGGCCTATATTTAACAAGAATTTAAATAATGTAACAAAAATCATACAATATACACTTAGATTTCGTCGGTAATAAATCTTGACCGATTTGTACATCAACTAAACACGAAGTAAAGCAATCACAACAACACAATGTTTTAAACAGATGGGCATTATTTCAATATTGTATTGTTGTAATCAGCTGATTTATCCTCACTAGTGCGGATATGACGAACTTTACCTGGCAATATACGCAATAGAAAAGCAACTGTTATTCCAATAGTATCGTGAAACTATAATTTTTGTATCTTTATTTTGATATATAATAATATATAGAAATACAAAATTTTCACAAATAAGCCTACAGTTTTATAAAATCATATCTGAATATCCTTATAATTGTATATTTGTAGATTTAAAAATCCTCCAAGCATAGTTTAGTAGGCCTACATAAAATTTGTTGTTTTTAAATAGTTTTTTTTTTTTTTAATTACGTATTTCTAATGTGTAGCTAATTAATCTGCCTGTGATTTTTCACGGGGCTTATTAGTATTTTATATAAATTTTACTCTTAAGGTACCGTTTCGCAACAAGCGACAGAAACAGATGACCGAGACAGGCGACAGACTGTGGAGACCTGAGTATGGTCGCTTTGGGACTCCTACTTGAGTAATTATGTAAAGATCGTTCCGTAACCCGAGACAGAGGTGTGCGACAGACATGTGTCGCTCATCTCTGTCTCGCCAGATTACTTTTGAAGCAATATTGAGGGGTAACGTCCTGTGAAATTTGAATATTTCATACCAAAATTGAGTAGAAACTGTTTTCAGTTTATTTCTTGACGTGCACTGTCCGTATTTATTTTTATTGTGATATTTTTATGGAATTGAATTTCAATCCAAGGAAGCTCTTGTTCACAGCATATATTATGTAGTACAATATCTAACCTAGATGATTGTTGTTTGAAAGCACTAAAGAATGTCTCCGCATGAAAAACATCCGCTAGATCCATTGGTGTTTTGATTTGTTCTTTGCACGTATTCATGGCTTCAACTCTTGCCAACACACTGTGAACATAATGCATTGGGTTGGTAGGTCCTGTCCAAAGCTTTAACCAGTCATCAGGCGTCTAGAGACAAATAAAATAAACATGTTATTGTATTCTTAATAATATTATTAACAAAGAATTGGAAGCACTGGAATATAAGGATTTGACCAGAGGTAACAACAGAAAAATCAATTTATAATAGACTAAAGCTGCGGTTCCCAACCTTTTTAGTTGCACGGTCCACCAATTTTGTTAAAAAACTTTAGGCCCTCTAACTAAATATACGAGTAAAAAAATATAAATTCTTAAACACAAATAGACACTTATAAACGTATGATGAATATTATCTATATTATTAATATGCTACATGGAAACTTTGCAATCGATAAGGCTTTTTTGTTTTAAGATTTACCCCCACATATTATACATTAAAACACACGTCTGTTTGTGCAGATGTGCGAACTGGCTTTACATTTTGAAATTAGGCAATATAACTTGAAAAAAGCATGAAAAACTGCTTTGACTATCTATATATTTAAAAAAATTCCTGATTTTAGTTCACTCACTTCCTGAAGTTAATACTTAACCGATTTTGATGATTATTTTTTTATTTAAAAGATAATTTCCAGTTCTAAGTCACTGTGAAGCTAAATATTTGATTTACACTTTTATTTTAGTTTTATTCCGAGTTTTAAAAATGCATCAGTAGCCTATGCTACAACTAGGCTAAATAGGAAATACTGTAATTTGATTTCAAACAGCTGCTAAACTAATTGAGTTTCATATAAATAAGTTGTTTACTTTAAACTTACTCAAATGTCAACAGATGATTTGATTTAGGTTATGTTATTGTTGGTGTGTTTTAGGTCTGATTTGTTGCTGTGTAATTGAACTATAGGCTTTTTATTTTTGTAATGTTTATTGTTGATTCAGTAATCAGCTGTAGTCGCTAATATTTTCATTGACAGTTTATTTCAAATTTTAAATCAATTTTTAGGTTAGGTTTTATTAAAGTGTAGACCTGAGCCTTGCTGACTATAATACAATGGGTTCCAACGGCACACAACGGGTTTCAACAGGGAGTTGGGGGGTGGGGGGTTGGCGTGCGGAGCACGCAGGGGTCTCCCCTAGTTTTGTTTTAATTTCAAATTCAAAAGCCAAGCTGTTTTGTTTGTTTTTATATAAAAAAAATTAAAGCTAAGCTGGTTTTAAAGAAATACATTGCAATGAAAAACAGCTGAGCACAAAATCTCAATAAGAAATACATTACAATGAAAAACAGCTGAGTATGATTTGTAAACAAACAAATATTTTAAGTTTATGTGTATAGGTTTTTAATTTGTATTTAAAAAATTAAATTACTATACAAAATATTAAAGTTTGTTTCAATATGAATAGGGCATTTGGCCCTACAAGCCACTAGTATATATATATTGTGCACATATGCCATTAATTAATAAAACATACTGAACAAGAAGGGTTAAAAATATTTGTTCATAAAAAAGAGCTTTATTGAGTTTACTTATTGTACCGTACTTTCTTTTCTGTCAAAAATGTAAAAAAAAAAACTCAAAAACAAGTAGTCAAAGTTATAAAAACTTAGATTTTTACATTGTTTGTCTCCACAAAAGAGTCAAATCACTCTCAAATCAATTTATTGAACTCAACTCGAACGTTGAAAAGGCTCGTTCACAAAGATAGTTTGTCGAAAAGCCCATCAAGTGTATTAACACAATTTTGGCAATTACTGGATAGTCTTTTTGTCGTTATGAACTTCCTTGCCCTGCAGAGTTAAGTTAAGAACGTTGAGGGCAAAGAAAATATACCAAATATGCCAACCGTTTCACGGAAAGTGTTAAATGATATTACTCAACTATAAACTAAATATTAGTTGGATCCAGACTTATTGGGGTATATATTATACAGATATACCTTGAGCTGCATGATAGAATTAGCCAACTGGACGATGTTTTCACTTGGTGCGACTGAGCCCTTGATGACACGTGTAACACCAGCTAAACTCTGGTGTATAAACTGTATCAGTGTAATACCAAAGGCAAACTCTCTGGAGAAGAAGCTCATCAACGGAGGAACATCTTCATTCACAACAGGCACTTTCATCTTGATGTAACCAGTACCCTGCAAACAAAATAACTCTTATAACAGATATGAGACACAAAAGGCTTAAAAAAAGTGTGTGAGACTCTCGTACGTTAGAAGTGAAACTGCTCAGATTCTAGAAACGTTGATTTTATGCATTAATCTCTTTACATTCTTGTTGAAGATTTTATTATTTCAGAATTAGGAAATTGTTACGTGAAATTTAATAAGAAAAACCCTCTTGATTAAATGAAATATTTCTTTTATTCATCAACTTCCATCTCTTATATAAAATGCAATGTCCTGACTGATGATCAACGCAGAGCCGATTCTATTAAAGCTACAGACTTGAAATTTGGAAGGTACATCCGTCCAATAATGTAGAGGCGTACTAAGAAAGGATTTTGCAAAATTTTGAATTTAAAGGGTAGAAAATGCGAAAATTCATCCCTCCCATAAGCAGCCATATAAAAGATGAAACAGCTGATTCGTATTTATTAATGTGTTATTCTGGTTACTATGGTGATAATTCCAAACTCTTTCAAAAAAAGTGTGTTGATTTTATAATAATAGGCCTAACCTAAAATTGTGTTAAACCTTTGGTCCAAATAAGCTGTTTTATTTATTATGTGTAACAATAATATAATGTTAAATTGTAATATTAGATGTTTGAATTATTATATTTCATAGGTTTTAAAGGCCTAACCTAAAATTGTATTAAACTTTTGATTCAAATCAGTTGTTTTATTAATTACTAGGGGAGACCCCTGCGTGCTCCGCACGCCAACCCCCAATGGAACCTTCGAAAAACATATGTTATGTTTTATTTATAATAAAGGTTTAGGATTAATATAAACCTCAAAACTAAGATGGTAAATAATGTCAAATGTTCAAATTAAATAATTTCTTATATTTTATAACAGCAGTTATAATAATGGTTAAAAGAACCAGCAAGGCTCAGATCTACTTAAAAACCCTAACCTAAAAGCTATAAATACAACAATAATTAATTGCTTCAAATTTTGAAATCAGCTGTTAGTGGAAATATTGGAGCTAACAGCTATATCATCTGTTATAAATTGGTTGCTATGGCAATAAATGTAAATACATGTGTTGATTTATCATTCTGGGCCTAACCTAAGAATATTTTCCGACTAAATTTACAAATATTGGAATAAAAAAAGATTTTTATCGAAATGAAATATAGCCTATGTTACTCAGGGATAGTGTAGCTTTTTATTAGTAAAACTGTTTTTTCAATCGGTTTAGTAGTGCCAGAGATTACCAACACCAAACAAACAAACAAACACACAAACAAACAAACAAACTTTACCTCTTTATAATATGAGTATAGATGTGTAACAATCATTAGGCCTATGTTGAATTACACGGGATACGAATTACAGGCTTTCAAAGTTTCAAATTTTAAGCAATAGCGAAGCATTGCCGGGTCCACTAGTTAATTTATAATCTAAGAAAGGGAAATATGAAACTACTTAAAGTTATTCAACTTAGTTCTCTTTTGGGGCAACCTCATAAAATAAATAAGGACAAAAGAGATCAAAAGCAAAAAATACCAACTAAACAGTTCCACCATGATAATTTGAAATTTTCTCAATCACTAGGTATGAATTATTAGACACCCAGTGTATAGCTACAGATAATGACAAATTGAGTGAATTTTAAAATGAATAATAATATACGAGGGCAATTTGGAAAGTAACCTCCGTTTTCTAAATGGGAAGTGGAGGGGATAGTGCCGCCATTCTTGCGTCGGCACACACAGCAGGTCAGTTGGCGTCCAGCCGTGGTAGATTGAAGGTTGTCCGAGTGCTAGTTGTTTTTCGGTCGCTTGCCAAAATGTGTGCTGCAATAGAAAATCCCGCCAAGTGTGAAGTGCGTGCTGTCATTCGATTTTACACAGATAAACAATATTCGGCAGCAGCAATTCATAGAGAGCTTTGTGCTGTGTATGGCCCAAAGATAATGAGTGAAGGAGTTCTTCGGGAATGGGTGTGCTCGTTTAAAAATGGCCGAAGAAAGAAGTGGCAGACCATCTGTGGTCACTGATGAACTGGTTGAGAAAATCGATGGAAAAATTCGTGACAACCGACGTTTTACAATCTCAGAACTTTTGGAAGAATATCCACAAATTTCCAGGACAGTTTTGTAAGAGATAGTGACTGACGGATTAGACTACCGAAAGTTTTGTGCTAGATGGGTTCCGAAAATTCTTTCAGAGGATCACGAAACTCAACGAGTGACCTCGGCTCTAGACTTTATGATGAGTTATGACCAAGTAGGAGAATCTTTTCTGAACAGAATTTTATTGTGACAGGAGATGAAACTTGGGTCAAGTACATGAATCCTGAGACTAAACAACAGTCAAAGGTGTGGGGTGACATGGCATCACCACACAAACCAACCAAAGCCTGGCAAGATTTTTCCTGCAGAAAGCTCATGGCAACGGTGTTTTGGGACTCAAAAGGGGTGCTGGTGGTTGAATTCTTGGAACGTGTTGCGACAATCAATGCGGATTTGTACACTGCAACAGTGAAAAAAATACGACGGGCAATCCAAAACAAACGCCGTGGGCTTCTTTCATCTGGCGTCATTTTCCTGTACGACAACGCTCGTCCTAACGCTGCTCAGAAATAAGACTGTCTGGGCCAGTTCAAATGGGATGTTTTTAGGCATCCACTATACAGCCCAGATTTGGATCCCAGCGACTTCTACCTCTTTATGCAAATGAAGAAATGGCTTGACTCCCAGCGATTTGAGGATGATGAAGAGTTCAAAGATGCGGTCACCGGATGGCCCAAGGCACAGGCCGGAGATTTTTTTACAGAAGGAATTTCAAAGTTAGTTAGTAGGTATGATAAGTGCTTAAATGTTCATGGAAACGATGATGAAAAGTAAAGGAAAGTCGTAGTTTTAAGATATATGTAATACAAATGTTGCATCTATTTCTGTGTTTTATTTATAAGAAAAAGGAGGTTACTTTCTGAACAGACCTCGTAGTTTTACCTAAATGACCGAATTAAAAATATTATTTATTAAATTTATTGGATTAGGTAAGCCTATAATTACTGTAAAATGTATGATCTTTTGTTTTGTTTTATTTCAGGTGTTCGAGTAAAATATTGAATTATACTCTGTACATTTACCATGTTGAAAATCCCTAAAGGCACAGAATCAGTAAGATATAGTTTGCTGTTTGTAGGCCTAAGTAGTTTCTTTTGAAGAACGAAGTAAACAAAAATAATTGAAAACAATAAACAATGATTCAAACATATAACAGCTGTTTTCGTACATTAAGAGGCGGCAGGACTTGATATGAAAACTGCCTTTTAGTTTCCAAAGTAAGCACCAGAGTCGCTCTCTACAAGTTTGTCCGTATCACTGCTTGGAGCGCTGCCTGCACAAAGTGAGGTAGCACAACCCTCGACTGCCTGGAATTCAGCCGTAATAGGATAGGAAATGATAGGAGGGGGAGAATGCTTACAAAATTTAGGTTCGTCAATAAGAATCGCGTTGACATTATTATACTCTGCATACAGTAAGTTGGCAGTCGGGCCAGCCAGCTACCTAAAAATTCAAATATACAGTTCAGTTCTATGATTTTTTGTTCTCTACAATTTGATATAAATTAATTCGATTTTAATAAACTATATATTCGTAATTCCATTTTCAAAAAAACCCTGTTTTAGTAGCGTTTCTTGTCGCAGGAACATAAAAACATGTGTTTTCTGATTTTTTATTTAAATTGATATTTATTTTTATGCACTTCTATTTAGACCTAAATTACAAAACTTTTTTCTATCTCGAAAGAAATTATAAACCATATTTTACAGTGTTATATAACTTTATTTACATTATTTTTGGTGAAATATGTCACACGTTTAGACAATTTGTTTCATTCTAGAATATCTGAGACCAATATAAATGGTTACATCAAATTTTCAAGTATACATTTCAATTTTATGTTTTGTATATTTTTTAAAGAATTACAAAAAAATGTTTACTTCTTTTTATGTAGGCCTAAAGTTGAAATTTTTCCTCCGTTACTGAACATGTTTTACTTCCTGAGCTAATAACTTTAATAATTTTATATCAATAAATTTTTTACTGGCATTTCGATTCTTTTAGACCTTTTCCTATAAAAAAGCCACGGAACACTTTTGCATTAGAGTTAATTTACTATTTTTTACGAATTTATGAAAATATGCTTGAAAGTGGCAAAAACTAAAAACTATTTTACATTGCCGCTTGGAGGGTTAAACGCCTACTAAAAAAAACTAAACGTTTTGTATTTTCTTATTTTTTCTATCTTCTTTTTATTTGCTTTTTATTATATTATCGCAAACCGGTTTGGGGCCTGCGCCCGGTTTGACTTATGGCCTTGGGTGACTTATAATAACTTTTAGTTATTATTTTTTTTAGATTACTGTATAGCAGGGGCGGATCTTGGCATGTGCGACCTGTTCCACCGCACAGGGCGCCATCGGCACCGGGGCGCCATGGCGATGGAACAAAATTGTGGTACTTGTAATTGGAAAATAAGGAGAATAATAGAAAATATTTTTTTGTCTAATATTCTATATATTATAACAACAAAAGTGCATGAGGCGGCAGGAAACTAAAAGTGTTGGGGGTGGGGGGCACGCACGGCGTATAAGTTCCAATAATTAACATGTCGCCAAAAAAAAAAAAAAGCCTTCGGGTAATTTTTATAGAAAAATAAAGGCTGATATTGAAAAAAAGACCAACAGAAGGCTAAAGCATTAAGCAAATTTTTCCGTGGTGCCTCTGGATCAGCTGATGCTGAAGCTGGATCCTCAGATGATGACGTGCTGAGATTACAATCTTAAAATTATGAACTTGGGGATTGCATGTAAAAGAGAATATCATTTTAGTACCTTTAATTATATACGCTGTTTAGCAAGTTACAATACTAACTTTGTGCTAAAATTCGCCGAAAATATTAAATTAACCCCAATCCAAAAGTGTTTTGTACCTTTTTTGTAGAGAAAGGTTCAAAGAATTCATCAATATGCAATTAAAAAATGTATTGACACAACATTGTTAAAGTTATTAGCTCAAGAAACAAAAAATGTTCAGTAACGAAAGGAAAAAGTTCAACTTTAGGCATGGTTTTACTCGTATTTTTTCCAGTACCGGAACGCTGCCGAACTAAACGAAAATACTCCCCCGGAAAATTTTTGAAATGTTCACTTCTAAAACCCCTATTTTACGTATATCTTTGGCTAGTTAAAGGGTGCAGATAATATGCTTACTTTTTATAAGAAAAGTAGGCCTACACACGTAATGTACTGTAACTATTTTTGTACTTGTACATAGCACATAGCAAATTTTAAAGGCAAATATAATTTTAAGCAAAAACTTGGCAAAATGTCTCTTTTTTAGTTAATAGGGGTTATCATACATTTAAATCATCAGTAAAAGACTATAAACCTAAGCAATTTTTATGTATTATATCAAGAAATTACTTTTCTTACACAAAAACAATTAAACACAAGCAAGCTTTAGGCTATCACGAGAATAAAATACACACGCTATAAAAAACCGTGCGGCCAATGTAGGGCCTACCTACGTTAAAATATGTTTCTCTTTCGGGGTGCCTTTCGACCTTGTATTTGTGACGGCGTTTGTTAATGTACATCCATTGTTTGTATGTATTCCGTGTTGTCCTCTCATTTGGGATATTTATTATTTAATTAATTAATCGTGAAATTAAATGAGTTATTCGAGAAGTATTAATCACTAAATGTGGTCCAAATTATATCACATTTGGTCTTATTTTGATTACAATCATCTCATTAATATACTGTATTATATACACTTTTTCATGCTAAACAAGTTTATTATATAAAAGTTAAGTATCGCTGGTTTTTAAACTTTTCGGCCGCTGCGACTTTGAATCATCGGGCTCTTATCGGCCAGTCGCGAGGCTGGCAAAAATATGTATGGTGCTTCCAAGTTGTCCCATTTCGATTCCGAGCTGAGTTAAAATGTGGGAAACTTTACTGTAGTTGGCTCGCATAGTCTGCTAACAAAACATGCCAAAGTTGGATATGTAATTTCGGAATATATGCTTTGACCAAAAATGAAAAATTATTATAACAAAATGTAGAGAATAAATCAAAGAATTAAACTGTCAAATTGTAAATTATCTTTTCATAAAAGTGTTAGACTAAGAATTATTTGAATTTCGAAAGTGAGGTAAATCGCACCCATGCTGTGAATACAGAAGCGGTCGCCTATTACTAGGGTTACCATAAGTTTGTCCAGACCAAATCCGGACACTAATATATAAGGGGCAATATAATACTATACTGGAGGCTTAGATGGCAAGAGAATCAATTAATCTTAACTAACCGCTTTGAAAATAGAAGCATGTTTAATGCTTACAATGAGCGAAAAATAAAAAAAATATATTTAAAATGCTGCAATGGTATCATATTTATACAAAATAACTAATTATTCCAATTACTTAAAATTATTGATTCAATAAACCAGCAAAATAGATAGATGGAGGTCGATTATTCATTTGTTACTGGGTCTAGCTCCTTCCTCAGTTCTTTGATATTTTTTGGAAGACATAATTTCCGACCCTTTCCTCGTGCCTTTCATCATTTTTTAAATAAAAATTAGATGCTGTGTTCAGGATTTAAGTTAGCGGCGTATATTTGTCAGTTTTTTTATCCCCCCCCCCCACTATGTCGGGGTGCCGGAACCATGCTTCGCACAGGGCGCCATTTACCCAAGGTCCGCCCCTGCTGTATAGACTAGAGCAAACTTGATGTCGACTGATGGGCAATATGAATATGCGCCAGTAGGTCATATTGTCTTTAGATATACAGTATTACATAATAACTACTTTTTTTTTAATTGTGTGACATATTATAAAGAATATTATTTAATGGCGCCAATCGAGCTCCATAACAACAGCACTTATACTCCAACCAAACAAAAATACTATTTGTTAATGAATCAACTGTAGCCTATGTATTCAGTTCAAAGTACAATCGACATTGAATCAGAATGAAAGGGAGCCAGGTTGTCGCTTTTCCATGAAATTTAGGCCAACGACCTTCTGTGAATCGAGTGAGGGGTAGTCAAAATAATGACGCGACAGCTTGTATGATGTCAAGGTCACTTTCTACCCTGCTCCGTACCGCTCGCCTCTTCTTACAACATTTTGCCACACCAATAAGTCATGTTTACTTCAGTAAAAAATATTGTACAAATATAAATGCAAATATTGTAATTGTAATAGCAATGTTTTAGCAATATTTCTTCAATACCTACAGCTTTCAAAGTTTGTGTATACCAAAGTCATATTATTTGTCATTTTTCTGGTTGACTATAATTCCAAAAACCCTTAGGATATTACAGATCCAAGTAAATATCTATTGCATTTGTTTCCTTATCATGTTTCATATTATTACATTTAAGATGTATTTTATTTTTGTCGTGTTTCTTTAAAATTGTCAGGCGAACAATGAAACGCACGTCAATTTCGTCCATTACTGTCAAAGGTTCCAAACAAACGGGATAAGTAAAAGTGGTAGGGTTTTGGCTAAAGCTATGTCACACAAAACCACTTGATTTGCCACGCCTACTTGACACAAAAACTACACTGTGCAAACTATGATAACTTGGTCCCGCAATCAAAAAATATATCATTTGTATGGAAGGAAAAAACGAATTCAAAAGTTGTTCTTTTTCATAAAATATTGGGTGTTTAATAAATTTCACGCAAAACCATGTAAGTTATGTTATACACATATTTAAAAACATAATTTTTTATTTTATTAAATTTTAAAACATTTCCAAAATAATATTATTCAAATTCAGTGGAGTGCTATTGAATTGCATATACATAATAATAAGACTACAATAATCTTAACGATTCATTTACATTAATTAATCTTTTTGTGTGAAATAATTATGTTTTATTGAACACATCAAAGTAGAGTTCTTCTATTATTTAAAAAATCAAAAAGCAAATAGGCACTCTTTATGGTTACATGATGCTTATTGCCAACATGAATAGTTTTTCCAAGCAATTGATTTGAATAAAATTATATTTGTTTTATTTGCAGCTTTATTCTTTGCAAAATACAATTCTTGTACAACTTTTCTAGTTTCAAAAACGTGCCACGAGGCTGGCAAAAGGGTGCCAAGCCCTTGTTGTCCTATTTTGATATCGAGCTGAGGGACAATGTGGGAGACTTTATTGTAGTTTTTTTTTTTTTTTTTTTTTT
>JAGFPH010001826.1:47382-61059 GCA_018207615.1 Philaenus spumarius
TTCGCGGATAGGTGTCGAAAATTGTGTGCGCTAACCACACGGCGTAGTGAGGACCCTTTAGAAAATCGCATATTACAGGAAGAGGCCGAGAGACGGCTACTGGCCGCGTTTATATCTGGACTCATTGGAATGCAGGGCACCCAAGTTCGCTACCGCATGCCGACTAGCCTAGCGGAAGCTTTAAATATCGCCATAGCAGTATATAACGCGGAAAGTGATGCGCGGACCGAAAGTAGCGCAAAACTTAGTAAAGCAGATGTATACGCCGCGGGCATAACCGGGGGCGAGCTGAAATTAATGGGAAATCAAGTGGTAGATTTTTGTATTGGAGAGACGGTATTCTCTCAGACTTTTAGGGTATCACCATTAAACATCAGTTATGATGGCTTGTTGGGGTTAGACTTTCTACGAAAGTTTCAAGCATGTATTAATCTCGTGGAAAATAAATTAATTCTCCAAAATGGATCCCCCTTCTATGAAAGGATCGTGGTCCAGGTAAACAGAGTAAAAGTGTCACAACGCGGCGGGCAGAGCAAATTGATCACTTGCGAGATCCGGCAAGCCGCGAAGTGCATACAAAAAACGCGTAAAGCCGAAGGAGTAATAAAGAATTCCACTGAAATTACGTTAGAACCAATGTCGCAGACCTTGGTCGAAGGACGAGTTCTGTTGCGTGACCCACAGACAAATCTCTTAATGGTAGAACCGGTTTCGTTGCCCCAGCAGGGATTGCAGGTGGCAAGAACATTGTGTAAGATTAATTGGGTTGGCAAGGCGCCAACCGCGGAACGAACGCGTAAGGTTAAAACGGTTCGGTTCCAAGACATATGTGATTTATGTAATTGTGTTATTAAAGTGAGGATCATGTTAAAGGCGCAGGGTAGCGCAGAACCTCAAAATGAATATAAATGTAGAAATCGCGTGCCGGAGGCACTATGTAAGAGTATAGCGAAAATAAATGAAAGTAATTTGTGTAAAAATTGTGTACGTAATTGCATGTCAAAGGCGCCGGGGTTAGGTGCAGCAATTAAAAATAAAAAGATAATTTGCGTAGAGGATCATATAAAGACATCAGGGATTGGTGTAATGGTCAGAAACGAGAACGTATTATGTGAGGAATTCCACCTGAGCCGCGCGAATAAATTGTTTCTGCAGAACAACGCGTTAGGCCGGGATATTAGTTTGAGTCAGGCTGGACGTTCGGATGAGCAACTACGAGCATCGATAGACCGCGTAGGGTCCGAGCGAAGCGATAAGCCTAATACGAGTTTTAATAAGTCTGTTCGGGATGAACAGGAGTTTTGTAGTACGGTTCGAGAGGAACCAATGTTTTGTAATGGAGTTTTGCGAGAACAAACGTATAGTAGGGCTGTCCGGGATGGACAGACAAATCTAAGTAAAAGTAATTATTGTAATGTTGCGAGTAATAATAATGTTAAGCCAAGTAAAGGCTATGTTGAAAACGTCCAGTATGGACAATGTAATTCAAGTCGTGTTCGTGAAAATAGAAAGAACGAGTTAGTTGTAGAAAGTAATAAATGTGAAAATTGTTTGGAAGTTCTTCTTCTTCTTCTTCTTCTTCTTGTGGGCGGTCCAGAACCTTATGCACGTCAGCCTCTAGGGCTTATTGCGCTCCCACAAAGGATGATGGTCCCTCAGTTCCTCCTGTCCAGATTCAAAAGCCCATTGAACTTTAGAATCTGTTTGACAAGGTTCTCCTGTGGTATGTTTTGTCCTTTGTGCAGTTTGCCAAAGGTTTCATAGCTCACCTGTTCGAGTCTCTCACACTCATATATTAGGTGTTCCGCAGTTTCCTCCTGCAAGCCACATATCCTGCATGTAGAGTTTCCAATGAAGATTCCCATGTTCTTCATGTGTTTACGAAAGTGACCATGCCCTGTGATTAGAGCGACCACCTCCCTTACCTTGCACCTGCTCAGTGACAGGATGTCCGATGCAATCTGTCTAGATGGACCTAGAAGTGCGAGTTTGCTCATCCGCAATCCAGGGATGCCTCGCCACCTTCTTCCATGCTCTAGCTCTGCCCAGTCCGCCACAGCTTTTATAGCTGTTGCCTTGGATATACCACAGAACGGTTGTGGTCCCATGAATTCAGATGCTGCTGCCTTGTTCGCCAGCTGGTCTGCACATTCGTTTCCATCTACTCCAACATGTCCTGGCACCCAACATAGTGTGACTTTGTTGAGGCCCGCCAGCTGTTTTGTGGATTCGGCACATTCCCAGACTAGTTTTGACCTGAACTCGTTTGAGCTCAGGGCTTTTAAAGCTGCCTGGCTGTCTGTGTATATGCAGATTTCTTTATTCGAATGTCCTAGCTTGAGATTTTCTCTGACACATTCCAATAGAGCCGTGATTTCTGTTTGGAATACAGTTGGATGTTCCCCCATTGGCAGCACACATTCCTGCCTTGGGTTCCCACCACATATCCCTACACCTGAGCTCTCCCTTGTTTTGGAGCCGTCAGTGTACCATTCCAGCTCACACCTAGGGAGGGGTCTCCTTCCTTCTGACCATTCCTTGCGGTTTGGTATTACCACTCGGAAGGGCTTTGAGAAGGAGTATTTTATTTTCATATGGTCTGAGATCATATCAAGAGTCTGTTTGGAAGTTTGTAATAGAAGGGATTTAGTAAATAGTTCAATTATAAAGAATAAGGAAAGCCCGGAGGCTAATCTCCGCGGTAAAGTAGATAAAACCTCAAGTCGAGATAGCCGTGTTTCATATGACATTAGGCCTTACGTTAAAACTAACAACGTATTGTTAGACTTAAATAATGCGTCCGAGCGTGAAAATAGTAAAGTAGACTTCGTAGCAGGGAAAAATGCGAAGTATGAGAAAGTATTAGTTGTAGTAGCGAATTGTAGTCGCGAAAAGTTATGTTTAGCGAAAAATGTTGTTTTAGGAATTGCGGAATTTATAAATCAGGATGAAATTTGTGAAAATAAATCAGAACAAGGAAAAGCGAGTTTTAATAAATTAGAATCTTTGTCACAAGATGTTGATGTGCAAGGACTTGACCGCGACCGGAAGCGATGGTTAGCGCATCCGTGCAATAAAACCTCAGTAAATTCAATTAGGAAGTTGGGATCCGTTCCAACCCAGCCACAAGAGATAGAAGATGGGTTTTTGAACAGGATCTTAGAGCACTTAAGTGGTCAAGAGAGAGAAATAATTTTTCCAGTGTTAATGGAGTATAAAGATTTGTTTTATACTGGGAAAGGGAAATTAGGCTGTACAAGTAAAGTAATGCATAATATTGATACAGGAGATGCGGAACTTATTCGTAGGGCGCCGTATCGCGTTCCGTACCATCAAAAGCCTATAGTAGATGAGTGTATAAGGGAGTTGTTAGAAAAAGACGTGATTAGGCCCTCAGATTCGCCTTGGGGAGCGCCAGCGTTAATCGTAGCAAAGAAATCGCCTACAGGGGAGCCGAAATATCGGTTCGTGACCGATTTTAGGAACTTAAATGCTGTAACCAGGAATAATAGTTACCCATTACCGAACATAAATGAGACCCTTTCGTCATTGGGAAATTGCAAGTACTTTACAACTCTAGATTTAGCCGCAGGTTATTACCAAATAGCCATAAATCCTCGGGACATAGAAAGGACGGGTTTTGTGGTTCCAAATGGGCATTATGAGTATACCAAAATAGCGTTTGGGTTAAAGACTGGGGATACTTTCCAAACCCTCATGAACTCAATTTTGTCAGGAATGACAGGAATTTTTTGTTTGGTTTACCTTGATGACATAATAATACATTCCCCCTCCATAGAGGCGCATGCAATGCACCTATGAGATGTATTCAGTCGATTACGAGAAGCGAACCTAAAAATACAGCCGGAAAAGTGCGTTTTTGCTTCTGAGAGCGTGATATACTTAGGACACATAGTTACAAGCAATGGAATTAGGCCAGACCCCCAGAAAGTAGAAGCGGTTAAACAATTCCCCACACCGCGATGTGTAAAAGACGTTAGAGCATTTGTAGGACTAACCTCCTATTATAGGAAATTTATTGAAGGCTATGCGGACAAAGCCAGGCCCCTCACCGACTTAACGAAGAAAAATGCCGTATTTGGCTGGACTGAGCCACAACAAACTGCCTTCGAGATATTAAAGAATGCGTTATGTACAGAACCGGTCTTAGTCTATCCAGATTTCACTAAGCCCTTTATCGTATCGACCGATGCGAGTCAATTCGCACTTGGAGCGGTACTGTCGCAGATGTATCCCGACGGAGAGAAACCGATCTCTTACGCGAGTAGAGTATTAAACAGCGCCGAGCGAAATTACGGAACAACGCAATTAGAATTGCTTAGTGTAGTATTCGCTACAAAGTATTTCCGTTGTTACCTATACGGAAGAAAATTTACCGTGGTTACCGACCACAGTGCCCTAAGATGGCTATTTAATTTAAAAGACCCCTCCAGTAGATTAGCTAGATGGAGTATAAAACTCTCAGAATTTGAAATGGACATTGTGCACAAAAAGGGAAAGTTGCATAATAACGCAGATGGACTTTCACGATGCATAAGCCGAGACATTAACAAAACGAGCGAAAAATTAGTTGGCAAGGTAGAAATAAATCCGATTTGGACGAGAGAACACATTTTGCACGAGCAAAATCGAGACCCTTTTTGTAAGAAGATTTACTCACTTTTATCGGACGAAGAAAGTAACGCGTATATATTAGACAAGGACGAAATCTTGTATAAAAACGATGACGAGAACTATAAATTAGTGGTGCCGCAGGCGATGGTCAAAAGCGTGATAGCAAATCACCATGACACGCCCTTCTCCGCGCATCAAGGTGTAAGACGCACACAAGACTTATTAAAAGGTCGTTACTATTGGCCCAAAATGAGTAGGGATATAGAGATCTATGTGTTAAGCTGCGATTCTTGTAGTCGTAGGAAAATGGGAAAAAGAAATAAAGCCCCACTAGGAGAATTTACTCCCGCGTTAGAGCCTTTCGAACTAATGTCGTGCGACATAGTCGGGCCATTACCTCTTACAGAATCTAAGAATAAGTACCTACTTACCTTTATCGATTATTTCAGTCGATATTGTGAGGCTATGCCCATCCCAGATCAATCAGCTGAAACGGTAGCAAAATGTTTTGTAACTAATATTATTACCCGACACGGGACCCCGAAGAAATTACTGACGGATAAGGGATCCAATTTCGTATCAAAGTTATTTAAGGAAACTTGTTCATTATTGCGAATCAATAAGTTAAATACAACGGCCTATAATCCAGGCTCGAACGGTCTTATAGAGAGATTGCATCGAACGATAGGCGATATGGTATCACATTTCGTAGATAAAAGCGCTAGAACCTGAGACACATATATTCCCTATATAATGTTCGCGTATCGAACCACCAAAAACAGCGCGACTGGATTTAGTCCATATTTTATGTTGCATGGGCGGGACGCTCGACTCCCTTTTGATGACAACATAGAAGCCAACCTAGATTTACAAGGCCCCTTAGAAGACTTGCACGACAAAATGCGGGAAGCCCATAAAGTCGCCGCAGAAATAACTAAACGAAGCCGCGAGAAAAATAAACGTTATTACGATAAAAACACGAAATTAGTTAGTTACAACGTAGGAGACTTGGTCTATATTTACAATCCTCAAATCAAACAGCAGGCAGGCTCGAAGTTTAGAAAACCTTTTACGGGTCCACACACAATAGAGCGCAAAATAAACGATTTAGTATACACCATTAGATACGCTAATGGAAAGACGGACAATGTAGGCGTGAACCGACTCAAGCGGTGTAGAGCTGTCAAACCGGTTAACGAGAAGCGCGTGCCGACATCTCGAGTCAGGAAAGTAAGACCAACTAATGATGTTGACCCTGACAGTGACTCGGATAGTTTAGACGAAATTCAGCCGTTAGGCGAAGCGTATAATCCCCGCCCAATGTTAATTAGTACGTCGGAGGCGAGAGAGGTTATCGAAGAAAGCGATGACAGTGCAGATAACGAAATTAATTTAGAATTGACAGAACTCGACTTAGATTTAGACGATGAAGTATTTTCCCCCGAAGCTGCGAACGTAAACGATGAAACGTATACTATTAGTAATTATTTGGAGCAACAAATAAACGAAAACGTTAATGTAGGTCAGGCTGGACCAGCCTTCAACACTAGGTCAAAGTCAAAAACAGACACCGCCGTACCAAGTACGAGCGCCGAGGCGTAGGCTATATCTAGCGAAAATAGTAATAAATGCCGTTAGCGATTGAAAGAGTAGACTCGCAAAAGTTGCGAGATCCAATACTAGTCAATAACATGCTTGTTAAGCGAAAATTAAATAACTTATAGGTTAACGCGAGTTAAATAACCACTAACAGAGTAGTTAGAATCAGCGCATAACAGTAATACAAAACCCGGTGTTACAGATTTTCTTGGAGCGATCGTACGCGCGGACAACCTCACAAGAAGCGACATAGCGGGATGCTCCGCTAAACATTGCACTATAGACCAGGGATTGGTCTTCTTAAAAACTGATGACGTAATCGTGACAGGAGATTCCTGGAAAGTCGTCATCACCATAGAGTTACAAAAATATGACACTATTTTTGAATATTTAGATAATTTATTTGCAACAATTGAACCAATGCGTAATTTTACAGGGGAGGATAACCTAGTACCTTGGATAGAGGTAAACCGTTTAGAGAAAATAACAAGAAAGCGCAAGCAAGACACGAAAGTGACAACGCACGAGCAATAAAATTGTTAAGCGCATACTTGGAGGGTATAGTAAACAGTACCATGGAATTTTATAATAAAACCATGACAGAGATACAAACTGTAAACACGCGAATATGGCGACACGCAAAAATTAGTTCTATTGTGCGGGAAATCGAACAAACCTTGAACCAAATTCAAACCGAAATGTTAATGTTGCAACAAAGTTTGGACGTAACAGCCAACGGAAAACTTAGTTCGAATTTAATAAAGCCCGTTATACTAAAGCAAATTTTGGATCAAGTAACGAGACTATTAGGTAATCACTTATCTCTAATCAGTACCACTGAATTGGATCAAATGTATCTATATTATAGTTTGTGTGATGTACATGCTGTAGCAACAGACACTAAAATAAGATTAGTTGTAGACATACCTTTAAAGAATACAGACAGATTATTTCAATTGTACGTTGTAAAAGCTCTACCAGTATACAATGCCGAATTAAAACAGTTCATAACTTTTAATGTTAGAAGTAGCCATTTTGTGATTTCCGAAGATAAGATATTTCACTCCGAACTTCAAGCAGCGGACCTGGAACGATGTAAGAGAGGCCTATACACTATATGCCCTGGAGACCTAGCTCTGTTCACACGAAAAGCGCCAACTTGTCTAGCTTCATTGTACTTTGGAGATACCGAACGAGTACAACAAACATGCGATCGAGTGATTGTGTCCAACGATTTTGCACCTGTATTACACAGGGGCCCAAATAAAGGATTTTGGTTATATAGCGTTTCCAGCCCAGTGCACACTACTTGGAGGTGCAGAGTAAACAATAGTTATGAAGAAGTCAAGGAAACAGTTATAAACGGAACAGGAGTTCTAGTGAGTGCCGGAAAATGTCACATTTTCTCGGAATATTTTAAGTTATTGCCATATACGGAAGGTATCTCGTCAGATGAGATAGAACGTGATACCATAGTCGTTCCGACTATACCTTCATTCATTTCATTAAAAGAACATCAAATAATACAAACACATCAGTCCATGGTCTTAGACAATCCAAGTCTAGCACCACTAAAGCAAATAATTTCCAAAAGGTTAGAAAACTCTGACCACCCTGTATCACTAGATGAGATATTACGACAGTTAGAAGAGGTGGCGGAAAGTAAGAAACGCCCAACCGCAGATAACGATTATTATCTAAAGGCTAGCTTAGTCGCTGTAATCGTAACCATATTAATTTTATGTTGTTGCTGGAGAAAATCAATATTTAGAGCTGTACGCAGTTTCTGTGATTGCCTAGACAATCCATTTATAGCCGAGGAATCTTATTCTCCCACTGTCATCTACCGTCCATCGAGAAGAACTCGACACGATAATTTTGACCCCGATTATCAAGAGATGAGACCTATGCAAGCGCCCGAAAACACGACGGAAGCACAATCACTGCCAGCGCCATCTACATGGGACAGCCATGGTGGAAGGACCCAACAAATCACTGCAATAATAGAAGAAACCGAAGGAGCCGCCCAAGCAGAGCTAGCCCAAGGAGAAGAAACTACTCCTCAAAAGAAGAAGCCCTCCCCTACTCCTAAAACTTATTATGCCAGTTCCAAACTATAAGTTTAAAAGCTAAAGTGAAATTGTGTAAAACGCGTACCTAAGTGTGAAACAAAGTGAAAAATTTGTGCAAAAGTATAAAATTCTAATTATATATGTTTGTTAGTTATATAGAAAAACGAAAATAAGTCAAGTGAGCGGAGCACGAAAAGTGACCGCAAGTGGTCGTTTCCTGCCTTGCTTCATATTAAATGAGACCCAAAGATATGCTTACTTGTGCCGGACCCTCAAAATCCCCCTAGAGACACTTAAAAAGTGCCAAAGAGTACAAATATGTACCTCTTATATTCACCCCAAACTTAGGGAAGTATGAAAAAAAAAAAAAAATGTAGCCTGTATAATAACCATTTAGCCAATTTGAAATTAGAATAAGAATATTTAACTAACCTGGGAATAAAATCGCTTAAATATTACAGTATGGCCAATTAAACACAGAGATACCTAGTATGTAAGTATGTACACACTATGCAACCATAACCTCAGGTAAAGAAAAGAGAAATATATCTATGATAAAGCACACACCAGAGATTACTAGTTTTGTAAAAGTCAGTTGGACTTTTTGGGAAAGGTAATCCCATGTAATGCGAATTTATTAGTTTTGTAAAGTCAGTTGGACTTTTTGGGAAAGGACTCCCACATACTGCGATTTGTTATTTTTGTAAAGTCGGATGGACTTTTGGGAAAGGAATCCCATGTAAAGAGTGAATGGAATCTTAGAAAAGATTGCCACAATTAGTAAAAAATATGTTTAGGAAGTGATTTCCTGTATTCTATGTTATCAAAGTATAAACTCAAGGTGTGGGCTAATGTCAAAAGAATATTGTCTCTAAATAATGTACACTAAGGAATGAAATAATCACAGTATAAATTAAGTAAATGCACGGTAATAATAACTTGTAAGTAATAATATGCAAATTATGAAACTGTAAAGGGAAATGAAAATGTATGTCAATCTATGTTATAAATGTAAGCAAAAATCACAATATTCAGTAGCTAAATGTATAATTGTAAGAGATAAGAGAGATAAATGTATAATTGATAATGTTTAATTAATATAATTTGGGAAATGTATGTAACGTAAAATAAGTATGAACTAACCTTCTTCTTTGTAAACAAGTACGAGCCTATTAGTCATGTTGTATATACACCACTTAGGACTTTCACAAAATGCACACTAGTACACTAGACAATGCACAGCCAACGGACAAGATTTGAATAATGGAATAATTATGAATTAATAATCAATTATGAAATAATAATCAATTTATTTTATGTCAAGAGACATAGCTTGCGAATTAATAATTCCGTACTAGAAAGTATGATGATATTCACGGTAATGAAATATTCATTAACCTTTATTGCTTTTTGCTAATAATATGAAACCACTTTGGTGTTTGGGATAAAAATATCCAATTAGTTAGTTGAATTATGATATCTAAATGTAAACAAACCGAGGAATTTATGAATAACCGCAATGTTTTGATAACTGACCTAGACAACCGCGAGAAACTACCGCAAACGTTTGTCACACGGAGTGAATGAACCAACTCCCAATTAGTATTAAGAACTTATAAACGTAAAGAGATCGTCAAGGATAAAAACTAAATACAACTCACAGCTACTATAGCGTAATTATCCTAAATAAAGTTTAAAACACTTGCCAGGACACTTAAGTACACGGAGAATTTGTCGCAACGAATTAAAACCGACACCACCGAAATCTTTGAATACCCGTTTCCCAGCTTTTAGTGTTCCTTTACTGACCAGTAACTATAATACACTAAGAGGTCTAACTGAAAACAATTGAATTGAAAGCATAAACAACTAATCTGAACGGAACTGCGTAGGCAGACGATAAAGTTATCGCGTATGATAAAACTAATTTGAATTAATTAACAATATTAAACTCGGAAGTTTCTATTAGAGTCTTATGAATTCAAACGAGTATAAAACTTTCTATGAATGAATGAAGCAAGCAGCCGACCTTAACAGGTCAACGCCCTAACGAGATATCCAATATAGACACCTGTCAAAACAGTGAGACAGAGGTAGACAAATGAAACATGTAGAATGACTCACCACACTTTATTCAATAACAACACAACAGATTTTGATGAAATTTTCAGTAATGTTATGTAAACATAATTGTAATGAATTACAAATTGTATTTGGTAAATCTTAGAGGATAATAATTGTGTATTGTAAGCATAGGCGACTTCGCTGAAGAGTGTTCTGAATTCACCCTCTGGGCCTACAGATTTATTGAAACCATTTCTGTTTTGTTGACTGGCTGAATTCAGCACATTTTTATATCTTTCTTAAAACTGTGTTGAATTTACACAAGAAGTAACTTCTGAATTTGAAAAATGTATAATCTGTAAATTAGTATAAGACTTCACCACTGTGTAATGAGATGAAATGTTACTATGTAAGAAATGTTAAATTAATTGAAAATTGTAAAGTATGCTCAACTTACGGAGACCCATAGATAAATTTTGATTTTATGTTTTCCCGGGAGGAAAAACACCTCTCCAAGGGGAGAAGGGTTGTAGTGACGGGCCAAAAGTCCCAATCAATCAGTTTGAATATTAATGAATATATTTGGCAAGGAACCGCTTGCTTGACCTTATAAAAATTCGCAACGTAATATAGCTTTCTAAAAATGCGAAAGTAACAGTTTGCAAATTCGTCTTTGATCTGACCTTAATGAGGCCATGGAAATACCCACCTAGCAACGACATGTCATATTTTAAGCACCAATCCGAGTACAGTAAATTAAAGTAATTCCTAATAAGGAAAGGAACAGATAGCTTCCACGTGACATGATAATTCTTTAAAACTGCGAACACACCCAGAGATAGTCAGTTCAGTAGAAGCTCCGACGCAGTTCAGTAGAAGTCTTGGAGGAGTTCTGAGGAAGTTCTGGTACTGTTCTGAAGTATATCTCCAATAGACGCATCTTTGTGTAGAGTCTGGACCTCGCAGTGTTACTTTGAATCTTTCGTTATTTCGACTTCGACTTATTATGTATCTCCGATACATTACTATTGTCCGTGAGTAAGATAATATATTTTATTGAAGAAATCGTAATTTGGGTAATAGTTTGACATTCATTGTTGTGAACTGTCACGCACTTTTATATAATTTAATATAATTAACTTTCTGAACCTTAAAGAGTTTGAGCATTCTAGAATCACTTATTAACTGTTTTATTTAAAGGTATAAAACTTAAAATTAAGCTAATATATAACAGAGTTAAAATTATTGTTTTCCTAAATAATCTGTAATAGACTATTAAGTCTTAGTATATAAAATTAATAACATTTGTCTGTTTAGAGTAAAAATAACAATAAATTCATTATTCCTCGAAGAGAGTCTTTAATCTTTTCCTCAGACCTATTTTTGCAATATTGACGCTCTTGTTTGAATCTCCGGATACAATTACCAGTTCCTTTAGACCTTAATCATCCAAAATTTATGTATAGGTTTACCGCTTAGGCTAGGCCATTACAATGACTTATACAAATAATATTTTTAAATTGTGGAAATTTATACTTGTGAATTATGTAACTAAGCAACTCCTTAGAGGATAGGTTCTCCATAAAGTATAGCCTTCTCATGGAAATAACCTTGAGCACGAAAACTAACCATTCTGTACAACTCGAAGATCAAAAATAGTTCCAAGCAAATGCTACTCTTTACCATATTGGACTATATCGAACAATGTATAAAAAACCCCTGTGCCCACTTTTTCATCCTTTTTGAGTTTGAATTTCTGTGTTTAAATCCACAATGTTTTTTTAAGTATGTGAAAAAATCATTGGAATTGATTCAAGCGTGAAACAGTTATAGACAAACATAATTTATTATACAAGCCTCGAAGTCTTTGTTATGCTTATGGACTACCTTCAAGATCTTTAAGCTTGTTGAAATTTAGTGTCTTTCTGATATTGTGTTTTTACTTTCCCAATCAAAGTGTTTACATTTTAAGATCAGGTTCTCAGAGATAACACATTTCCGGCACAGTAGCTAGCTGTCCAGTTAATGTATGCTTTACATTTTCTCAGATGACTTTATATTGCCCTTATCTAATGATTGATGTTTAGATGCAATTTATCTCATGGTCAGTGGCGTACTAAGACCACTAAGACCTGGGATGGATTTATTTTTTAGGCCCCTCAAAAAAAATGGCCATTTATCACTAGCCTTCTTAATCTGACCATCTTCGATAAGTTATTGACAATGTGCACAGAAATAATATTTAAGTAGAATAAGGGAACAAGCTTATTACTGTTAAAAGTGTTAAATTGATAAAAAAACGTATAGTAAGAGTTCGGATTCGAACAATAAAATTGATTCTACAACACAGCTCCAAAACCAAAGCTCTAAACGATTGAGTCATGAATGAGTTCGCTCATTTTCACTTATAAAATACTCTGTTAGATTCAAGGAAAACAAGAGAAATACTTCATTTCGATCTTGTGCTATGCGTCTGCTCCCACCCCATCCCTCGCTGCCCCCCTCCCCACATCACCATCTTTGCTAACAAGGCTGACTCTTAACTCACTACTTTTAATCTAACCTGCACTCATTAATTATTAGTTATATGCAGTTTTGTTATTTTGAGATAGGGCCCCAAGAAGGCCCTAATTTAAAGTATGTATTTAAGCAACCTAATACTTTCTTAGGCAATTTTTTTCTTGAAAAACATGGCATTATTTATTTTTAGTTTGGACCGCCTTAGTAAAGGAGCCTGGGGCGAAGTGCCCCTAAATAGGTTCATCGCTGCTTATGGTTGCAACAATTGATAATCCAAGATACTGCACCTTCTCCAGTGCTATGTCCAAGGCCTGATTTTCTGCTTAGTCATGTTGGTTTCACCACCAATTCTGATCCTAGAATGTAACATTAAACTGTTCTGGAACAGTTCCAGGCTAAATTTGGCTTAAACTAATTAGAACCTCGAAATTTCAAAGACGCAGGACTGTACGGGACTTATTAATCTTCGTAAAATTTGTAAATTTTTGTTTTGTTTTCAGTTAGTTCAATGTGCCCTGCGCCAGGAAAAACCAGAGCTGGAAGTGAGGCGAAGAGATCTTTTGCGACAGGAAGAAGAGTTGAAGATGTCCTTGGATCAGCTGCAAGAGAACGTGCTGCATCAACTGGCCAACGCGCAAGGAGATATTCTGCAAAATAAAGTAAGCAAAGATTGTTTGTCCTTGAAAATTTCAATGATTTCTAATGTCTTTGAATCACCAATTCTCAGTAATTGTTTTTAAATAATCTAACTTTAAAAAAATATAAAAGATGGGAGATAAATGTTTAT